>OLKM01002962.1:5000-48217 GCA_900291075.1 Melanogrammus aeglefinus | reverse complement strand
CCGCTTGGCATAACAACTGGCTTGATGCAACTCAACCAGAGCGTCCCAGCGTGGATCCGACGAGGGAAACAGGGAGTAGCCGGGCCAGGAATGTAACAAAAACACCCAGCGCCTCCATCCTCTCACACACCCACCACCACCACCTCCTCCTCCTCCACCACCTCCACCTCCTCCTCCTCCTCGTCCTGCTCCACCTCCTCCTCCTCCACCACCTCCACCTCCTCCTCGTCCTGCTCAACCTCCTCCTCCTCCACCACCACCACCACCTCCAACTCCTCCAGCACCTCCACCTCCTGCTCCACGTCCTTCTCCAACACCTCCACCACCACCACCACCTCCTCCACCTCCTCACCACCACCACCTCCACCACCCACCACCACCACCACCACCACCACCACCTCCACCTCCTCCTCCTCCTCTCGTCCTGCTCCATCCCTTCGTCCTCCTTTCCTCCCTCCACCTCCCCCCACCACCACCCACCACCACCACCACCACCACCACCACCTCTCCTTCCTCCGCCTTTTTTTTTTCTCCTCCTCCCTGGCTCCTCCTCCGTCCTCCTCCTCCTTCCTCTCCAACCCCCCCCCCCCCCCCCCCCCCCCCACCCACTCTCTGCCTCCCTGGAAGCAGCCCCCCCCCTGGCGCTGCGGCTCCCCAGGTAGGGGTGGTGTTTGTGTTCCTTCTGGCCAACGGTGAGGTCAGGCTGGCTTGAAGAGCCGATAAGGAGCGTGGGAAGAAGAAACTCGTGTATAGCGAAGTCCGCTCCAGCGCGGGGGCTCTAAGCCTCGTTCTCACCCTCCGTGGGCGGGGGTCCGAGGGGGGAGTGGCTCAGGACGGGGAGAGGGACTGGGTACGATGACGCCCTACCCTGATAGGTAATGACCTGTACTGGGACTCGTTGGATAGAGCTGGTTCCACCTACGGAACCGCCTCAGTCCCACACAGCAGACCTAGAAACTAATGATCCACCATGAGTCGGGATCCCTTTAGTATTGACCACACCGGCCCCTGCTGCTAATGTGCCACCACCATCGGGTGTCTTTTTCAACCCCTTCGTTGTTCTTGCTATGCATATGTAGCCCGGGCCAGGTCACCAGCCAGGGCTTAAATACTCTTGACCCTTTTTGGTTTGTAACCGTCAGGAAGTCCCGTCTCGTCCCGGCCGGGAGCCGCGCGTCTCCAGGCCGGGAACGCCCAGCCTCGCGGCCGCTGTCCCCCGTCCAAGACGCTCGGACGTCGCCGAGTGGAGGAGCGCGAGACAACGGCCCTCCTGCTGCTTCACTCAGCGAGCAGGACACTCAGAGGTCTGACGCACCGCCGGTCTGGAGAGACACCCCCTGGAGCCACCCCGCCCCGAGTCAGGACACAACCGACGGAGGGCCGACAACAACAGCCCCAACGACAGAGTGTCCACTTCACTGCTCGGCAGTGAAGTGGACACTCTGTCCTGTGACCTCAGCAGAGCCATCAGTGTTATTGTCTGTGGACATTGTTGAGCTGATTTGCCAAATATGCCGGCATAATGTGGCTTTCATCTCCGATACCGTCGTTAAACACATTTGACGTGCAGCATTCAGATGCGGTTGTACAGAACACTTTCATCACGCATCAATGTGGTGACTCGGTAGAGAGAGAGAGGGAGAAGCAGATGCTCTCGGCGGAGCGGTTTAACCTAATAACGCCGTCCCGGGCTGTGTGACGCCGGCCCCCGGGGGGGCGAGATGTTCAGCAGGATCCACTCCCCTCACCCGGGGAACGAGAAAACAAACACAGCATCGCTGGCTCATTAGGCACGCTCGGCTACAGAGGGGAACATGGCGGCAGCGTCTCTGGGTGGGGGTCACTACAGCCTCACCTCCCCCCCGAACAGGAAAACATCATCTGATGAAAGCCTCCATTATCACGGGCCGGTCTGACGTCACCCGCCCGCTCTCTCCCCTTCCGTCTGGAAACCTTCCGCTGATAAGAGCGGCGTGCGTCGCGGAGGACTCTGCCAGACGTATTAGACCGCGGCGTACATGTCCTCGTGGATTACGGATACTGCAGTTTCTGTGCCTCTTTAAGAGCTTCCATATGTCTGATGGCGGTGACGTCGGAGCAGTGTAATCTAAAGCGTAGCGGTTTAACGACAAACGCAAACAGACCAGACGTCCGTCGTCCACCTCACACCTCACTCTCCCCTCGCTCACGTTACGTGTGTTGGGCGTGCGCACGGGCGTGTCGGGCGGGGGGCACGTGTGACCTTTAACCTAATGGTATCGGCTCTAAACCCCCCCCCCCCCCCGCAAACACACGCCGATAAAAGAAGCAACTGGAATAAGCAGGGATTAAGAGGTCAGGGGGGACGGTTGTCTTCTTTCTGCGATAAACCCCCCAGAGCCTCAGAGAACGAGGTTTAGAGAACCAGGTCTGGAGAACCAGGTCTAGAGAACCAGGTCTAGAGAACCAGGTCCAGAGAACCAGGTCTAGAGAACCAGGTCTGGAGAACCAGGTCTAGAGAACCAGGTCTAGAGAACCAGGTCCAGGAGAACCAGGTCTAGAGAACCAGGTCTAGAGAACCAGGTCTAGGAGAACCAGGTCTAGGAGAACCAGGTCCAGAGAACCAGGTCCAGAGAACCAGGTCTAGAGAACCAGGTCTGGAGGACCAGCAGAGACCAGCAGGATTCACTCATGCTCTGGAGTTCATCAGATGCGTTCTCTGATACCACGAAACACATCACAGAGGCAGAGCTCTCTGTGATGGGGACCCCTCCTTGGGGGAGTCGGACCTCTAACGGGGGAGTCTGACCCCTGATGGGGAGACTGGGGGAGTCTGACTTCTAACGAGGGGGGGGGTGAGGACTGTGAGGAGTAATGCAGACAGAGGAGCGATGGGATCCTGCCGAACATTGGCCGGACGTCTCCCAGAGAGAGAGACGGTGGCCTTGACCCACTTCCTCCCCCATTCACCTCCCCCTCTCTCCTCTCTGTCGCTCAACACCACGATACGCCACATCATGACCGGCGCCCTGAAGGAGGGAGGAGGAGGTCTCTCTCTCTCTCTCCTCTCTCTCTCTCTCTCTCCTCTCCTCCCTCTCTCCTCCCTCCCTCTCTCTCTCTCTCTCTCTCTCTCTCTCTCTCTCTCTCTCTCTCTCTCTCTCTCTCTTCTCTCTCTCTCTCTCTCTCTCTCTCTCTCTCTCTCTCTCTCTCTCTCTCTCTCTCTCTCTCTCTCTCTCTCTCTCCCTCTCTCTCTCTCTCCCCCTCTCCCTCTCCCTCTCTCCCAAGACGGGGCAAGACAAGCTGGTACGGAGACAGAGGAAGCTTGCCAGGCCTGCTGATGAAGAGCTATGATTGATTTCCAGTAGACAACAAGCTTACTGCATCCCCCTATCCTCCTACATACTCCCCCCTCTCCCTCCCCCATCCTCCCCCCACTCCCTCCCCCATCCTCCCCCCACTCCCTCCCCCATCCTCCTCCCCCATCCTCGCGGCCTGGTGGACTTAGTGGTGACTGTACTTACTGTGGCGTGTGGTGGATGCCCTACATTCCACCTCCGCTGTACAGTAAACCTGCTGTCAGCCCATAGGCTCCATAAGGCAGATATAAGATATATCACAACCCACCACGCAAACAATATATACATTATAAAAACTAAACAAAGAAAATGTAGAAATGTATAATATGTTATTTTTGCAATGAGTTCTGCAATGTGAATATTGTAACATTCTGGATGAATAAATGGACAGGTGTTCTTTCCTACCAATCCTTCCCTTCAGCTGCACATCAATCCATAAGAAATGATTTAAAAAGTAAACTAGAGATACCCTCAGCGCGTTGTCCCTACACGGCAGCAGCATGAAGCACTGATGGGATTTACGATCCGTCTTCTGCCTTCTGTCAGAAAACACGATCTAGCGGTTAAGAGCACTTTGTGAGCGTTCCACATTTCTGAAGGACGTTCCGGCGTTCACTGGAAATGTGGAAAAAGCTCCGGGCCAGGAGGATGAGCTCAGAGTTACGGAGAACAGAGGAGAAGAACAGAGAGGAACAGAGGGTACCGCGGACATCAGGGAGTTGATATAAAGCAGACGGCCCAACAAGATGATAGAACCACACTCCACTCCCTTCATCTCACTGCAGCTTTAGGACACCTGACACACAGACTGGAAACACACACTGTGAACCAAATAAATACCACCCACACACAGGCAGAACTTTGAGATGCAAATATACACAATGTCACACGCACACACATACACACACTTGCATGGACACTTTCACATCACACACACGATTGTACTTTTACACACACACACACACACACCTGCACTATCGCTGACACAACCACACACTCAAGCTTGCATGCGCACACACTTTCACTATCGCACACACACACACACTTGAGATGACAAACAATTTCACACACACACATGTTTGTACTGGCACACACACCTGCACTATCGCAGAGGCACACACACTCACACTTGTACGCACTCACACTTGCACCAACACACACACACACACACACACACACACACACACACACACACACACACACACACACACACACACACACACACACACACACACACACACACACACACACACACACACACACACACACACACACACACACACCCTCCCACGGCCCCCGGCTCCGACCACACACACCTTGGGCGCCCGCGGGGTGGGCCAGGCGCGCGACTCCCTGCGGCTCAGCGCCCGCTCCGCCTCCGTCTGGGCCGCACCGGGGTCCCCGGCCGCGTCCTGACAGCCGTACCCGCCGCAGCTCCTCCCCAGGGCCCCCCGCAGGCCGCCCAGCACCGCCACGCTGGTGGAGCACCCCATGGCCTCACCTCATCGGCCCGCGCTCAGGGAGACCCCCGGCCGCGACGCCGCCCGCCCGCTGAGGACCGCCGCATGACCCGGACCCCCCTCCCCGGACCCCGGGCGAGACTCCCCCCCCACTCTCTCCCTCCCGTCCCCTGGAGAGCGTCTGTCTGGACAGCGTCTGTCTGGTGGCGGCGGGAGGTGGAGGCTGCTGCTGCTGTTGCTAAGGACGATGCATCCGAGTGTCAGCCTCAGCCCCCCAGAGCCGCTCTGAATGAAGCCTGATACCGTTACAGCTCCTCCCCCCAGGAGGGAGGGAGGGAGAGAGAGAGGGAGAGGGAGAGGGAGAGAGAGAGAGAGAGAGAGAGAGAGAGAGAGAGAGAGAGAGAGAGAGAGAGAGAGAGAAGAGAGAGAAGAGAGAGAGGAGAGAGAAGAGAGAGAGAAGGAGAGAGAGAGACAGAGAAAAGAGAGAGACAGAGAGCAGAGAGAGAGAGAGAGATGAGAGAGAGAGAAGAGAGAGAGAGAGAGAGAGAGAGAGAGAGAGAGAGAGAGAGAGGGAGAGAGAGGAGAGAGAGAGAGAGAGAGAGAGAGAGAGAGAGAGAGAGAGAGAGAGAGAGAGAGAGAGAGAGAGACAGAGAGAGAGAGAGGGTTTCTGGGTGAGCTCTGGACAAAGCTCTCATGGAAAAGGCTTCTAACATCTGTTTCTCTCTCTCTCGCCCTCTGGGTCGGTTCCTCTCTGTTTCTGGTCTCTCTCCATCTCTCTGAATCCGTCTCCTCTCTCGTTTTCCCTCTTCTGCTCTCAATTCCAACATTTCTGACTTTTAATTTATTTCCTTATAAGCAATTTTTACCGTATTGTATGTTTTTTATTAAATAGTGGATCATTTAATGGGGATCATTCGCAAATAAGGCATAAAGACAGCAACAAATCTAACTCCGATATCATTTCAATATGGTGTCACTGCGGAGAGATCTGCTGGAGGCTCGTGGCCCAGGGGAAGCAGACAACAGGCCATCTGTGATGTTACGGATGAGTGGGGAGAGTTGAGTCAAAGCGAAACAAATGGGTTGTTCTAAGTGTAACCTCATATCTGGGCTATGGCTCACTGCTTATTTAGTTCACCCCACGAAAGCTCCCTGGAAGAGCCCGGGATCACAGCGCAGAGCAGCCGCCTCGCAGTCCGCAGAAGAAAGGGTTCGGAATTGAAAATAGCGCACATCCAAAACAACTAAAAATGAATAAGATTCAAGATTCTAAACGTGATCGATGTTACTTATTGCTACTCAGGAATTTCAATTAAACTAAGACAGCTTGATGGTAGATCTCCAAATATGGCAGACGGATGGGAGACAAGTGGGAGACAGAGAGGGAGACAGAGAGAGGGAGACAGAGAGAGGGAGACAGAGAGGGAGACAGAGAGAGGGAGACAGAGAGAGAGACAGTGATGGGATGCAGGGATGGGAGACAGTATGGGAGAGAGGGATGTGAGACAGGGAGGGGAGGCAGTGACAGGGGGGGAGGCAGGAAGGGGGACAGGATGAAAGGCAGAGAGACTGGGATGGGAGAGAGAGACTGGGATGGGAGAGCAGTGGGAGAGAGGAAGGGAGACAGCACTGGGAGAGAGGGAGGGAGACAGCACTGGGAGAGAGGGAGGGAGACAGAGAGAGGGAGACAGAGTGACGGGAGACAGAGTGATGGGACGCAGGGATGGGAGACAGTATGGGAGAGAGGGTAGGGAGGCAGTGACAAGGGGGGAGACAGGATGAAAGGCAGAGACAGAGTGATGGGAGACAGAGAGAGGGAGGGAGGGAGACAGAGAGAGGGAGGGAGGGAGACAGAGAGAGGGAGGGAGGGAGACAGAGAGAGGGAGGGAGACAGAGGGAGGGAGGGAGGGAGACAGAGAGAGAGGGAGGGAGACAGAGAGAGGGAGGGAGGGGGACAGAGAGAGGGAGGGAGACAGAGAGAGGGAGGGAGACAGAGAGAGGGAGGGAGGGAGACAGAGAGAGGGAGGGAGACAGAGAGAGGGAGGGAGACAGAGAGAGGGAGGGAGACAGAGAGAGGGAGGGAGAGACAGAGAGAGGGGAGGGGAGACAGAGAGAGGGAGGGAGACAGAGAGAGGGAGGGAGACAGAGAGAGGGAGGGAGACAGAGAGAGGGAGGGAGACAGAGAGAGGGAGGGAGACAGAGAGAGGGAGGGAGACAGAGAGCGGGGGGGACAGCACTGGGGGGGCTGCAGGCTGGGAGCGACGTGTTTACTAAACACTCCGCGGGGGGGAGGCAACATGGCACGCTTTCAACCGCCGCCGCCAAGACATCAGAACAGACTTTGCGTGCTGCAGGCTGGGAGCGACGTGTTTACTAAACACTCCGCGGGGGGGAGGCAACATGGCACGCTTTCAACCGCCGCCGCCAAGACATCAGACAGATTTCTGCTCTTTCTCCACCACAGATTAGCCGCTCGGAGACGGCAAGGAGACACGACGCTCCAGATCAGGGGCCAAGAACACCCCGATACACACGGAGATGGAACACAGCGCCAAACCCCTCCTCCCCCCGCCCCGGCGGTGGGGCGCCGTGATGTGGGGTTTACTTTAGGTGGAGAAAGTATGAAGCAACCCTGACGGAATAACACGGCAGGAGTCCGACCGCGGGCTCAAAAGGAACGTCTCCAGCCGGAGCGTCATGCTCAGAACGCAGAGTTCATCCAATCGGGGTCGAGCGAGCGGGAAGCGATATGGGGCCGGGTGGACCTACAGACGCTTGACCCTTCGACCTCGGCAGAGCACAGAGGCACGCCGGCGGAGAATGGGAAGAGAGACCGGTTCCCCCGATTGGTAGACGTGCAGAGATGCAGAGAGGGAACACATACACGACCTCCTGGAACGAATCAAAAACAAAAACAATGAAGAATGAATAGAAACCCTGACCCAGATAACGTAAGAAAAACACTCCAGTCAAACCACGATGAAACACAACCGAAACCCACGGAACCGTAACGCTATTATTCAATTTATTGGCTGAATTGGCAACACTTTCAGACGCGGCCCAAATGAGTATTTATTTTCCCTTCCCTCCCGGAGAATTTGAATGATCCTATTTGCACAATTCAAGTGTGATCAGATCTTGTTAGGGGCGCCGGTCGGGGGGTAATGTTATTAAACCAGCGGGTCACGGCTCAGGGAGGGAGGGAGGGGGGGGCTGCGGCACCTCAGAGGAACCAGGCCAGTCTGGCATCACCAACCCGGTGGTGAGGGGAGGGAGGACAGACGGGAGACACCGTGTCTTCCTGCTCTGTTCACCCCCCGCGGTTCTGCTGCTTCCTGAAGACGTCAAAGCTGACCCCAACCCCCACCATAACATACACCCTCCTACCCCCAGTATAACCCCCACCCTGCTACCCCCATCATAACCTACACCCTCACCCCCAGTATAACCCCCACCCTGCTACCCCCATCATAACTTACACCCTACCCCCAGTATAACCCCCACTCGCTACCCCACCATAACCTACACCTCTACCCCCAGTATAACCCCCACCCTGCTACCCCCATCATAACATACACCCTCCTACCCCCAGTATAACCTACTCCCTGCTACCCCCACCATAACATACACCCTCCTACCCCCACCATAACCTACACCCTGCAGCATAGCATTGTGACAACACGCACACATGCACACTAATGTGTGGACCCAGGCTGGCTGCTGTCACAGGGAGCACGTCGTCGAGCGTGAAGCCTTTCTGCTGCTCGGTTAATATTTCAGCAGCACTTGACACACTGAACTACATCTGGTCTCACGGTGAGGGGAGAGAGAGAGTGGGGGAGAGAGAGAGTGGGGGAGAGAGAGAGAGGAGAGAGAGAGTGGGGGAGAGAGAGAGTGGGGGAGAGAGAGAGTGAGGGAGAGAGAGAGTGAGTGAGTGAGTGAGTGGGGGAGAGAGAGAGTGAGTGAGTGAGTGAGTGAGTGAGTGAGTGAGTGAGTGAGTGAGTGAGTGAGTGAGTGAGTGAGTGAGTGAGTGAGTGAGTGAGTGAGTGAGTGAGTGAGTGAGTCAACAGGCTGAGGAGCCCGGCTCCGGACGCTTAAGTTTGGTTTTGGCATCATGTTGACCAGAACGCTTTCTGTAGGATTTTCCAGAACATCTCAGACTCTGCTGGAGGGACTACAGGCTGAACACTGAGGTCTTTGTCTTCCGGCGCGGGGCTCATGTGTTTGGGCTGCGGTCGGCGAGCTGTCGTAATGACTGAGTGAGGAACCAGAGGATGCACGGCTGTCGAGTCATCACAACAACAACTCAGGCTAGCGGCAGCGCCACCGGAGTGCGCCCCAGAGGTGTCTCCATCTGCCGGCCCGGGACACGCACACTCAACACAGACCCGCTGAAGCGAGGCCGGACGACTACTGAGGCGTCGGGTTCTAAAAAAAACCTGGGTTCTAAAAAAAAGTGACTCAAACCGCAGCGACAGAGCGTTCTAATAGGCGGTTCATGGGGTTAAAAAGCATTCAAAATGCAACAGAGTACATCCTAGATATACTAGCAGCATACAAGTGGAAAATGCTGGTCTGTGCTTCTTTCCTTTCGACCTGAATGTCTGAGCAGAGCAGAAACGGCCGGCCTACCGTCCGCATGTCTGGAGGAACACTCAGAAGAGCCAGCGCATCGTACTGTCGCGTTCTGCCGAGTACCCCTTCTTCCCACCGTCATCCAATCAGGAGGCCGGAAATGTCTGATATCATGTGAGGTCCCCCAAGAGCTCTGATTGGCTGCGGCTCCTAAACCTTTATCCTAAACGCTGGCACCATAAGCCCCGCAGTGCACTGAAGACGGCCAACGTGTGCTTAATCTGCCCCAATGAGATGAAGAGTGAGAGGGAGTCTGGAGTGAGTGTGTGTGTTTGTGTGAGTCTCTGTCTGTGCATGTGTGTGTGTTATTCAATGTGTTTACGTGTGTGTGTGTGTGTGTGCACATGTGTGTTTGTGCAAGTAGTGTGTGTGCGTGACGTGTCTGTTCGTACATGCGTGTGCGCTCGTGTGTGTCTGTGTGTGCAAGTGTGTGTGTGTGTGTGTATGTTTGTGTGCATTGTGTATGTTTGTGTGCATGCGTGTGTGTGTGCGTGCGTCTTTGTGTGTGCCCTGCAACAGGCTGTGCATTGGTGTTCTAACCATGAATAATTCAGGCCAGAGTTCAGGGCTGCTGAGTCATCTGATGGGGCCGAGTTCCACTCTCCTCTCCTTCCCTCCTCTCCTCTCCTCTCCTCTCCTCTCCTCTCCTCTCCTCTCCTCTCCTCTCCTCTCTCTCTCTCTGCTCACTCAGCAGAGCTCTGCTTTCCAACCCGCTGGCCCCTGCAGCAGCGATACCCGTCACCTTCTGAGTACTTTGCACTCATAGAGGGCTTGTACGCCAGAATGCATCATGGGACGTTTTGTTGGCGATACTAGTCGTAGTACCGTAGAATCCCGAACCAACCTAAACATAACGTCACCTAGGCCAGGGAGAGCTTTGTTTTGGCCCGTCTCGCAGGAGACATACTTGGGCCGCTTCCCACACAGCCAAGTGTCCTATAACGACGGACGTAATGACCAGCGTTCCAACGCTTCAAACGGGTTGGCAGTCATCCAACGTGACAACATGATGTACTATTGGAAGTACCCTGTCCTCGCATCACAGGACATCGCCACGCTGCTACCAGAGACCGCGAGACAAGCCCTGTAGAAGAACGTCATCTATTTTCATCATTTATTACCTGATCTTTATTATTGTACCGTCTTTCATTTTATTCCGATGTACCAGGTAGACATTTTATGTTCCAAACCTGGAAGTATTTGACTGCATTAGGCTGCTACCGTCCTCCCGTCATCTCTCCCTCCCTTCTTCTGATGATCGTGTTAACGTTGTTTTAAAAAGGTGCTATACTATTGATACGAGTACTATTATGGGCACCGTGCTTGCATCGCATGCTAACTGGTGAACTGAACGCCCCACAGGCGGCCGATGGCAGCGCTGGCCTGATCACGTAGTGCTGTGAGGCATTGTGGGAGCAGCCTGGAGCCAACACACCCACAATGCATTTCTCTGCTCAGTTCCACAGCTGGAGGGGAGCAGATAAGAGCCGTTCTGAGGGGGTCAACTCGCTGACTTACGGATCCTGCAGTTAAGGCTTCACTTTTATTGACCCCAAATATTGATCGTAGGATCTGTTGTCTTTATGTCTCTGATCCGGTCAAATAGACGACTGAATCTAGTTTTTTTTACAAACTGATTGGGATGAAGAGATCACCTTTCATCTGCATAAATAACACCACGTGACTTCTTATAATCCCCACGATGCACCTCGCTCTGCACCTACACCTCCCCCTAAATGCCCCCTACTCTGGCCCCTAACCCCCCCCAACACCGTCCGCTAACCGGCCCCCCACTCCGGCCCTACCCAGCCCCTAAGTGTCCCCCCCCCCTTATGGGGACTGAACCATTAAAGTACATCAAGCTGTAAACACAACAGCACAGAGGGGGGGGGGGGGGCATTAAAACATCAAAGCTCAGCCCTCCTACACACTGAAGAGTAAGTAAGAATAACCGCGCACACACACACACACACACACACACACACACACACACACACACACACACACACACACACACACACACAACACACACACACACCACACACACACACACCACACACACACACACACACACACACACATGTGTAACAGTGAGGCCACAGTGTAGTGGACCCCACTGACATCACCCCCAGCCCCCCAGGTCTCCAGAAGGGAAGAGGCTGTTTCCTGCTGATGTGTGTGGTGTGTGTGTGTGTGTGTGTGTGTGTGTGTGTGTGTGTGTGTGTGTGTTGTGGTGTGTGTGTGTGTGTGTGTGTGTTGTGTGTGTGTGTGTGTCACGCGACCCCCCCCCCCCACCATGCCCACTGTCCTTCAAAGCAAAACAAGCAGACCAGCCCAGCGAGAGGAGCGGACCACAGCTCTCCCAGGTGCATGCTGGGAGCCTGGCGTCCGGGGTTCATGTGCACAGTGAAGAGGGGGAGCACAGGCTCCCATAAAGTAAATAAAACTCTGGGCGGGAAACAGGCTGGAGCGAGGGTTGGCTGAGGAGGGTGCAGTGCATGTGGGCGGGCGCCGGGCGGTGTCACCGACAGGACTGTCGCTCAATGCTTCACGTCTGGAAGACTAGCACCGGGAATGTCGCGACCACCACCGGGCAGAGAATCACTCCCCCCCCCACCCAGACCTCCTGCCTTCCGCTGTTTAAATGGCCCCAGACGAACACAAGCACCAGCATCCTCCTGCTTCTGGATGGGTTATTATGGGATGGTTTATTCACCCTAAACGACGGTGGCACTCAGGGACACAGCTTCCTCTGCTTTGTAGTGCTGGCATAAACACATCCCGTAGGTTAGAGACACACACACACACACACACACACACACACACACACACACACACACACACACACACACACACACACACACACACACACACACACACACACACACACACACACACACACACACACACACACACACACACACCTTTCAAACTACAACCAGTAGACAGTGAACAGTCACCCTGCTGAGATCTTAATGGAGTAGGATTCAGGACCTCATATGCACCGTGTGCACGTGTGTGTGTGTGCCTGTGCGTGTGTGTGCGTGCCTGTGCGTGTGCGTGCCTGTGCGTGTGTATGTGTCACTAGCAGAGGTTCGAACACAAGATTGAACACATTTGTCCCGACTCGGTACTACCGAAAGAACACTAAACACACCTTTTGAAGCTGAAGAACAAGTTTGTGAACATATGCTTCCTAAAGATTAAAAGATTACACGGTTCAAAAGCCTATTGATCATTTAAAGATCAACATCGATGACATTATCTGAGGAACAGTGTGGTAAGAGTTGGAAAATGTAATTACTTTGTTGGGTTTCAATTCATTTGAACAACAGTTTGGAACCGGGGTTGGACTTACAAGAAATAACCACAGGGACACTCTTATGGTACAATAACAAACATATCTTCATATTTCATTTGAATAAGCAGAAGAGCCCTCTAAGCCTATGAATGCCGTCAGTGCCACCTACAGGTAGTGGATCGTACTACACTCAAACGCATGTCAACAATGCAAACACAACTTGCTCGGTGTGTCCGGGTGGGGCTTCTGATCCTGCAGGAGCAGTCAACGTCCGCCCTGAGTCAGACTACCGTTTTGCACATCCTTGAAATTCCCTTAAACGTCTTCTTGGAAACCCAGAGGCCTGCGTTCGTCACAGAGGGAGGGAGGGGAGGGAGGGAGAGGGAGGGAGGGGAGCGAGAGGAGGGGGGAGGGAGGGCGACAGGGCGTGATGTGTGAACACACAGTGCCAAACAAACATTTTCCGAGGTCATTAAGGTTAGATCTTAGAAAAGCTCACAGGCCCGGAGAAACGTCTGTCTCTCTCTTGACATCTCCTTGATAACAAATCACCTCTGCATCTCATCTCTGTAGACCTCTTCATTCCTTTGGAATCCCTCCTCCTCTTCCGGATCCCTCCCTTCCTCCTTGGCGCCCCCCCCCCCCCCCCCACCATGCGTTTCTCCGTCTTTGAGCACTGACTCATTCACATATCTGTGATTGACAGGTAAGGAGGACTCCCTGATTGGTCAGAAATGAACCTGGAGCATTTTAAAACCTAAGTGGGCGGACTCAGTGAGCATTCTCACGTTTCACCCACTCACAACTTTCTTTTACACTTTCTTTACAGAAGTGACCTGACATCGTATCGTCATGGAGACCCCCGCCCCTGGCTCCGGCTCCCGGTAGCCCTTCATACGACGGGGAGCCTGACAGGCTGGTCAGGTTGGAACACGCAGGCTGGCTGGGACCCAGCAGTGCCGCCGCCGCTGCACCCAGAGACAAGACAGGGCCCTACCACCCCGCGGGGGCCAGAGAGGCAGACAGGGCCCGAACCACCCCGCGGGGGCCAGAGAGGCAGACAGGGCCCTACCACCCCGCGGGGGCCAGAGAGGCAGACAGGGACCTACCGCCCTGCGGGGGCCAGAGAGGCAGACAGGGCCCTACCACCCCGCGGGGGCCAGAGAGGCAGACAGGGACCTACCGCCCTGCGGGGGCCAGAGAGGCAGACAGGGCCCGAACCACCCCGCGGGGGCCAGAGAGGCAGACAGGGCCCTACCACCCCGCGGGGGCCAGAGAGGCAGACAGGGCCCTACAGCCCTGCTGTTAGGCCCCAGGGCCCAGCCGGACACGGGGGCCTGTCGCGGCCTTCTGCGTTCTGCGTTGCAGCTCACAGGGCATTGCTACTGGGATGTTATTATTAACTCAATCAGTGGATATTTAAACTCTTGTTGGATTCAGAGGTGACGATAATCGGTCAAAATACTTGACTGAAAGGGAACTTTAGCCTTGAGTGCACTTAACGGAGTATCATCTTACTTATTATAAGCACACTTTCTATGAAATAGAGTTCATTTGTTCCTTAGGTCTTATCTTGTACGTCAATGATACATGATTCTGTCTGGATTTTCCTATTTGCGATCCAGATCATTCAGCGACACTAGTACTTAACTTCCATCTGACAGAGAAAAATATGAGATAAACAAACCGGAAAGACGAGTCATTATATCTACCTCATCTTTGATTACTAATAATTAATCTTAATGGGAGCCAGGCCCCTGGAAGGAGCCATTAAGGGATTAGCTGGTTGACAACCAGATGGTAGCGGCCAAGAGCCCTTCAACCTCAGCACTCTGAAGAGCACTTAGACACAGCGCATGCAAATGAGGGCGTCCTAATTATAACCAGATCAGTTAATGCATTACAAGACACAAATAATCATATGATATCTGCATCAGTGCGCCACATATGACTGTATGTTAAGGAGGGGCTTGTGTTTAGCTAAGTAGAGGGCAGACAACGCAAAACAACACACACACACACTTACAATTAAATTGTGTGTGTGGATGGTTGAGAGTGTGTGTGTGTGTGTGTGTGTGTGTGTGTGTGTTGTGTGTGTGTGTGTGTGTGTGTGTGTGTGTGTGTGTGTGTGTGTGTGTGTGTGTGTGTGTGTGTGTGTGTGTGTGTGTGTGTGTGTGTGTGTGTGTGTGTGATCGTCTATGTGTGTGTGTGTGTGTGTGTGGGTGGATCGTCTATGTGTGTGTGTGTGTGTGTGTTGTGTGTGTGTGTGTGTGTGTGTGTGTGTGTGTGTCTGTGTGGTGTGTTGTGTGTGTGTGCAGTGTCGTCGTGATGGTGTGTGTGTGTGTGTGTGGATCATCTATGTGTGTGTGTGTGTGTGTGTGTGTGTGTGTGTGTGTGTGTGTGTGTGTGTGTGTGTGTGTGTGTGTGTGTGTGTGTGTGCGCCTCTGTGTTGTGTGTGGGGGGGTAGAGAGCTCAGCTCGGGGAGGGTAATCTGCAGAAAGTGGCCTCCGTGGCCTCAGAGTCACTCTGGGAGAACCCAAAGCAGCGCCGGCGGCTTCCTGCAGCCGCCTCGCCCGACGGGTCGGAACGCGTCCTGAACGCACGTCACGTGACCCCGGTCACCCGCAGGATCACGGCGGTCGGGGAGGGGGACGGGCCCGTGGGACGAAAAGAAGACGTTTGTGGAGTTCTCTCCGAGGATCAGCTAATCTCATCTGACTCCCGTCTGTATAATCACGTGAATCCCCCCCTGATCCGCGTTCCCGGAGCGCTGCTGACAGTCCCGGGGAAACAGAGCCGGGAGGAAGAGGAGGCACCGTCTGTCGATCCACCTGTCCCGGCGCGGGCCGCTAAACTGGGCCACACAGCACCCCGGGGGGGCCGGATAAGCCCCCCCTGATGAGGACGTGGACGGAGGCGATCCTGTTACTGACTCGTGTGCTGCTATGGCAACGCTGGCTGTTGATAACACACCGTCGGACCGGGAGGCAACGCACATGTACAGATATAACCGGCAGGCATTCTGTTAGGGGGGCTTTAGCTGGGGCCATGAGGGTGGGACCTTGCTGGGGGTTGGGTCTGTAGTAACAGGAGGATTTCGAGGTTTGCTCCATGAAACTTCATTAGAAGACGGTGGAGTGATTGTTGAATTTATTCTGCTGCACGCTTTACTTCATGAGCTGAGACTGTGGAGTCGACTGGGCATCACCAGACGTTACTTTAGTTTCTAGGTTGACCAGATCCAACTCTGCAGTGCCAATCTCCTCCCATTACCACCACCACCACCACCACCACCACCGACCACCGCCAGTACCACGGATGCTCCCCACCCTTCCTGCCACAGGAAGCACATGTTATGGGATCTCTCTCCCTCTCAGCCTCTCTCTCCCGCTCTCACCCTCTCTCTCCCAGCCTCTCTCTCTCCCTCTCTCACCCTTTCAGCCTCTCTCTCACACCTCTCTCCCTCTCTCAGCCTCTCTCTCCCCCCCTCTCTCCCTCTCTCAGCCTCTCTCTCCCCCCCCCTCTCTCTCTCTCTCCCCCTCTCTCACACCATGTTAGAAATTCCATACAGCAATATTCACAGTCCCTCAGCCTCAGGTCCGCGCACACACACACACACACACACACACACACACACACACACACACACACACACACACACACACACACACACACACACACACACACACACACACACACACACCTAAAGACAGTTTTTGAAGTGGGTGTTGTTTTTGTTACATTGCGGCCAATCTGACGGCACTGATTGAATTGACAGAGCTATGCAAATACATAAAGAGCCCAGTGTTTGGATTAATGTCAAATCAAAACGCATGCTTCAACACGTCGGGAGGCAGCTATTCAGAACGCGGAGCGCACGAGCGTGGGACACTGGCGTGCGCGGGGAGACGGCGGCGTGATAAGACACGGTCATGACAGGATCCAGCTGAACCGGTTCTCTGAGCGACCGGCGCTGGCGCTCAGGTGTGGAACCCTCTGATCCCAGGGGACCGCTGCCAGGGAGGGGCACATAAAGTTACATGTGAATTGATGATTGATAGTCAGAGATATCTCAACAGATCTGTCGAGTCTCAGCCATGCATCAAATCATCGATTCTCCTTTTCCATGTAAGTCCGAGGAGAACCTGCTCAAACCACGTCCGTTCTCCGTTCAGTCGTTCCTGTACCACTTAGCACCCCTGGTGATGTGTGTTCCAGGTCTTTACGACTGCGAGCGGACGACCCCCGCAGCACCGAAAATGTACAATCATGGAGTCCCACACCTTCAAAAAGGTAAAGCCCAATGAGCTCCAACGTGACACAGGCTGGAGACGGTAAAACTCATCCCACCCATTATCTAATGCCACACTAATCACAGCAAACAAGTTACCCCAGCGGATTAACACAAGGTTTGACTTTGGTGAACTTTGGTGCCTTGCTCAAGAGGTAGGGCTGGAAACCCGGAGGCTGCTGGTTCAAACCCTGGCGGTTTATTCTGTCCGAATGTCGAGGTGTGTGTGGGTAGGGCTGTGTGAATGTGTGTTTAAAAGGGCGACCGCGAGGCGCCGACTGTGAAGCGCTCCGAGCGTCCACAGGTCAGAGAAGCGTGACATTAATGCAGCTCATTGACCGGAGTATGGATCCAGGCCCTGATCGACAGGAAGCTTCTGGAAGCCCCAGGGAGGGGGTGGAGGCTGGGGGGTGGGGGTGGAGGCTGGGGGAGGTGGGGCTGGGGGTGGGGGTGGAGGCTGGGGGAGGCTGTGGAGAAGCACTAACAGGATATTAAGTGAGGTCAGTGATCCCCGGCACGTTATCTCCCAGAGATAAAGTGTACGCCACAGGTCTGAAGCGGGGTTGTGGGGGGGGGGGGCTGGTGATGAATCACGCGCCGTTCGCAGCAGACGCGTGGCAGAGGACATAAACAGAGCAGAGCCCGCTCAGATGACTCCTCGCAAGATCAGTTCCAGAGGCCCCCCCCCGGGGGTCCTGCTGCAGTGTGTGTTGGGAGCCACCCCCCCCATCCATAAACAGCAGAGAGCCATGTCTTTATTTACCATAGTCTCTCTCTCTCTCTCTCTCTCTCTCTCTCTCTCTCTCTCTCTCTCTCCTCTTCTCTCTCTCTCTCTCTCTCTCTCTCTCTCTCTCTCTCTCTCTCTCTCTCTCTCTCTCTCTCCTCTCTCTCTCTTCTCTCTCTCTCTCTCTCTCTCTCTCTCTCTTCCTCTCTCCTCTCTCACACTCTCACACACACACACACACACACACAGGGCCATCCTGACACAGAGACGGAAATATAAAGACGGACAGACAGACGACGACAGAACGCAGACAGACACAAACGGACAGACTGACAGCCACCCAACCCTGACCACTGCCGCTATACGCAGCGTGTGTCTCCTGCGTTGAGCTCCTCTCGATGTACATGTGTGTGGTTCTTCTCGGTCTCCCTGGACGCTAACATAGCTGTGGCGTTAGAAGGAGTGGGGGGGGGGGCTCAGCCTCTAGTCCTAACAGAGCTCAGTTGTTGCCCGCGGGCTTGAAGGGGACAATGTGCCACTGTCACCCGAGGGAGACCAGGGGACAAAAAACGGATCCATTGTTGGCGTTGAGAACTTTGCATGCATCTCTTCTTGAATGGGCTACGAGTCGACGATAGGTTCTGAGAGACGGGCCTCCGCGTCACCCGGAGTAGGATTTATACGCAAAGACATGACAGGAATACCGTGGAGGTTAAGGGGAGAAAACCCAATGAGGAGAAACCCCTTCTAGACCGATCATTACTCTCCTCCTAGCTTCACACAACCCCCACGAAGGGCTCTGCGTTCTGGGGTACGTCCTCTCTGAGGGGGTGTGGTGGGGAGGGGGGGCGGTCAGCGGTCGAGCGGCTAGTAGCTCCAGCTGGTTGGGCCCCGTCCTCCTGTCCTAGCCCCTACCGCCTCCCCCCTAATATACTACCTCCTGATAGACCTACAGCTCATCCAATCACCAGCCCCCTGGAGGGTAACGCCCCCAGGCCTGGGAACAGCCCCCCCTGCAAAGGGCCCTCTCCTCCTCCTCCTCCTCCCCTCCTCCCCTCCTCTCCTCTCCCCCTCCTCCCCCACTACCTCCTCCTCCTCCCCCACTACCTCCTCCTCTCCCCGCACAGCATCCTGACCTATGCCACTTTCGCGGCCGGCCGACAGCATCTGAGGAATGCCAGCTATGCGGCCGCGCTCAGTGGAGAAGATGTTAGTTGATCCCCCCCGGGCTGTGGCAGGTTACACACACACACACACACACACACACACACACTGACAACTGCACCAACACACACACACACACACACACGCGCGCACACAGCTAACCGCACTAACATACATACACACACAAGCTCCGACACACGTACATACCAAAAACTGCACTATCACACTGCCACAAACACAAACTGAGAACTGCACCAACACATACAAACAAACACACGCATACATACAAACACCAACAGCCACACATCCAGCGATACAAAGGATTACAAATGCACCACCCCCGCCCCCGCCCCCCCCCCCCGCCAATGAGGTCCTGATTCCCCGTTCATTAAGGTCCCAGCAGGGTGCAAGGCCCGGGGCGCAGCCCTTATAGCGCGTAGAGACCACCGGCTGAATGGGACTTCAGGTATTGTTTCGTTTTCACAGGCACAAAGAAACAGACACAGGCACGCACGCACGCACGCACGCACGCACGCACGCACTACAGTTTCTGTGCAAATTCCAGGTGATTGATATGATCATTGTTATGATTTGCGAACACGAGGTTTGATAACTGGAATGTGGCCACGCTGCTGAGCTCCCCGCACGCTCCATACTGACCCTTACTACTCAACCCAGAACACATAAACAGTGGAGGAATAACATTTCCTTTCCGAGGAATAACACGGACATTAGCCTTGGCATGGGCTCCCCGCTCGAGTACTGAAAAGAAAAGAATAATCCGGCGTGCCTTCGTGAACACGTTGAATCCACACGCCTTCCCTGCCGGTGGCTCACTGTGACTCAGTCTAACCCGCGCTCCGGGAAGCCAGCTCTTTGTTTGCCGCTAGTCATCCCTAATCCGTCCTGTGTCGCAACACTTCCGGCAGGGCACTGATCCCGGGACGGGCCGCGCGCCGGACTGAATGGGAGGCGTCAGCGGTCGGACCAGCCGGTCAGCAGAGAGGACGGCTTTGTTGGAGAGCAAGGCAGAGGACGGGATGTGACAGAGCTCCTCACAGCAGATTAACCCACCGCGGGGGGGGGGGGGGGGGGGGGGGGCGCCGCCCGGACGCCTGCTGGGGGAATCCCGGGCCTTGGGACCTGTGACTCTGCAGAGCGACTACGACAGGCCGGACCAGACACAAGCGTCTCTCCAGAGGGCTGGGGTCAAACGTAGAAGCCAGCTGAGGGAGACGCTGCAGTTCCAGTGATCGATTTGTGATTGATAACTGTAAGGGTTTCATTGATCATCCATATGTTGTGGCGGAGGACCTTCATGCACTCATCCTGTAGACGGGGTGCATGGTCATTTCAGTGCGTTATTAATTTATGATGATACAATCACTTTGATGGGTGCTGTCTTTTCTCATCCAAAGGGTGGAACTTGAAGGACGATTGGTAATGATGACGACTGTAAATCGTTGGCATTCTTCACTCAGAAATTTGAAGCGTTTAAGTTTCAGCTGTTGACGGATATGATCAAGGAATAACATCCATCAACAGCTAGGTATCAGATTCTACATTTGGCTAGGTCTCTTTGACTGTATTGTCGCAACAAGGATTCCCATCGGTTCGAAGGAATCCGGTTCACTTCGAGAGAAGGGGATGACAAGCATGGCGGTGGGGTAGGAGGGAGAAAATCAACTCGACCACGGTTACTCCCCGGTTGGCCCGGGTACCCCCCAGTTACCCCCTGGTTACCACTAGGACACGATCATCGGTCATCAGCAGGGAAGGATTTGGAAAGGGAGGTTTTGCATTGATAGGACAATCACTGGGGGAACGGAAGGATCAATGAACCCTCCTGGAACACCCAACGTAGCTCAATGAAACGCCACCGGTCTGATCTGCCACTGGTCCGGCCAGCCACTGGTTGCGTGCGGCCAGCCACTGGTTGCGTGCGGCCAGCCACTGGTTGCGCGCGGCCAGCCACTGGTTGCGCGCGGCCAGCCACTGGTTGCGCGCGGCCAGCCACTGGTTGCGCGCGGCCAGCCACTGGTTTGCGCGCCGCCAGCCACTGGTTGCGCGCGGCCAGCCACTGGTTGCGCGCGGCCAGCCACTGGTTGCGCGCGGCCAGTCCACTGGTCATGTCTCCCCGCGTGGCCTAGCGCTGCTGTTCAGGGGGTAATCCCAGGAGCTTAATCCTCACGTGAGCAGTGTGTGGCTGGCGGACTGACCCAGTCAGTCCAGGCTGCAGCCACTTCAAAGTCTCCTGCACTGGTTCAGTGCCCAGTGGAGAATAACAACCCAGTTGAGCTGCTGGGAGACAGAGAGGGGGGACTCCCCAGAGGGGGGGGGGAAGTAATGAGGGCTTGGACATCTAAAGATGTTCACCTGAAGAGCTTTAACGTCTCCTTTTTATAGCGACGGGTTTATGTCACATACAGAAGACCTCCATGTGATCCTCACAGATCAATCCGCAGACGTGTTCAGGGACAGGCGAGAGATGCAGAAATGTAACTCAACTAATAATACGCCAACTCTGATCCCATTGGCTCAGCCAGGTAAGCACTGATGAGGATGTGTGTGTGTGTGTGTGTGTGTGTGTGTGTGTGTGTGTGTGTGTGTGTGTGTGTGTGTGTGTGTGTGTGTGTGTGTGTGTGTGTGTGTGTGTGTGTGTGTGTGTGTGTGTGTGTGTGTGTGTGTGTGTTCACAGCTTGAGGAGCAGGCATCTGACGTTCATATCTAATAGTGAGGGGACCCTGAAATCCCACGGGATCTTGCGGTGTGTGTGTGAGGGGACCCTGAAATCCCGCGGGATCTGGCAGTGTGTGTGAGTGGGGGACGGAGGCTGTGAGATGTCTGACTCCGTGAGCTCGGCTGTTTAAGTGCAGAAGTGGCAGGCAGCGCCGATGATAAACAAACAGGCGGGGCCGCCGGGGCCCGTAGCGCGGACCACCCAGCCTCTCCGTCCAATCACAGCCCTTCTAGGCTGTGATTGGACCAAAAGGATAGCCAGAGACTTAGCACCTCAGTGCTACCAAATGCTTTGTGTCTCCACTGGACCCCACACACACACACACACACACACACACACACACACACACACACACACACACACACACACACACACACACACACACACACACACACACACACACACACACACACACACACACACACACACACACTTCTAAATCTGGTATGAAGTCAGGAGAAATGTCACAAGTAAAAAGACAGGTTATATCTTCTGAGATGGGGGGGGGGGGCTCTGTTATGGTTACAGCCCCCCCCCCCGCCAAGACCTCTTTCCCCCCCGTGTCCCAAAACAAGTCTGGGACTGAAGCCACACCGACACACTGGGGGGTGGATCCAAACCACAGCACCACCAATACACACCAGCACAACCAGTACAGGAAACCCAGCCGTATCTGGGGTCACTGGTGCCCTGGGGGGGGGGGGGGGGATCTATAAAGGGACGTCCTGCTGTGACGAGGGGGGGGGGGGGCGCTCTGGGAAGGGGTTGGTGGCTGGTTAACGAACGGCTTGATGGACGGACGTCAGACAGGAGGACAGGAGGACAGGAGGACAGGAGGACAGGAGGACAGGAGTGAGACCGGAGCGGTTCTGGAGGGTTGTGTCAGCTAGACTGGTTCTGGATCAAATAATGTGTTACTGGAAAGAAATAAGGACTTTCATAATGGATGTTAGTAATGTTAGTTATGTAATGAATAAATATTTCAAATTGTGATCCTCGCTGTGGACAAGAAACAAACCCGAAAGAGGAAAGTAACCAATGTGGATGTGTGTCCAAACGAGACTATCGTCTTGTTGGGACCGTGTGCTGCAGATGTTAGACCGGACCGATGTGTACAAAGAAAAATAAGTGGTGCCAATAAGAATAACTTTCTTTGCTTTGATCTCATATTTAGTTATTGGCTTTGCAGCAAAACCATAAATGACCAGATTTTCTTCAATTTGGAAAGTAAACTGATTCGTCTTCAAATTCCTCCAATTTGATTTAAATTACGTTTCCATGATGATTCAATTTGCCGGGCGGCTGAAGCACATCGTTCCACAGCCCAGTGAGCCAGCTCCGTCCCGTAATACTGTCGGGGTTTCACCGCCTCGTCGCTGACATGTACGGCCACAGGAGAACGGCCAGAACCACAGAGGCAGTCCAGGAGCACCCCTCCTCCGGGACCAGGAGCACTCCTCCTCCGGGACCAGGAGCACCCCTCCTCCGGGACCAGGAGCACCCCTCCTCCGGGACCAGGAGCACTCCTCCTCCGGGACCAGGAGCACCCCTCCTCCGGGACCAGGAGCACTCCTCCTCCGGGACCAGGAGCACCCCTCCTCCGGGACCAGGAGCACCCCTCCTCCGGGACCAGGAGCACCCCTCCTCCGGGACCAGGAGCACCCCTCCTCCGGGACCAGGAGCACCCCTCCTCCGGGCCAGGAGCACTCCTCCTTCGGGACCAGAGCACTCCTCCTTCGGGATCAGGAGCACTCCTCCTCCGGGACCAGGAGCACTCCTCCTCCGGGACCAGGAGCACTCCTCCTCCGGGACCAGGAGCACTCCTCCTCCGGAGACCCAGGAGCACTCCTCCTCCGGGACCAGGAAGCACACTCCTCCTCCGGGACCAGGAGCACCCCTCCTCCGGGGCCAGGAGCACTCCTCCTCCGGGCCAGGAGCACTCCTCCTCCGGGACCAGGAGCACTCCTCCTCCGGGACCAGGAGCACTCCTCCTCCGGGACCAGGAGCACTCCTCCTCCGGGACCAGGAGCACTCCTCCTCCGGGACCAGGAGCACTCCTCCTCCGGGACCAGGAGCACTCCTCCTCCGGGACCAGGAGCACTCCTCCTCCGGGACCAGGAGCACTCCTCCTCCGGGACCAGGAGCACTCCTCCTCCGGGCCAGGAGCACTCCTCCTCCGGGCCAGGAGCACTCCTCCTCTGCGTTCTATTACATCGCGATTTCAATTTGAATTCGATTCATCGTCCAGGCCCACAGCCCGGCCGGCCGCGAGGGCACCCAGCCGCTCTCCTCTCCCCCGTCCACTGGACCCCCCGCTGGCTGCTGGAGATGTAACGCGGTAACGGCATTGGCCTCGCCCACCCTCTCACACGTTGACCAACAGCCATGTTGGAATTTCTGTGTCTGCAGACTTTACTTACAAATCTTGTTGCAATTACTCCATCCATTACTCCACCCTACCCGGTGTTAAGCAGACAGATCGTTTCTCATTTGTTCTTAAGGTTTAGGGTCTTGAAGCCCCTCACTCTGCGTCACTAATGCCTTTGCGGTTGTCTGGGTTGGGAACAAGATGCTACACACGCGGACGTAGACAGAGTTTATGCCACGGGCCTTCTTTGCCACTTTCACGCAGTAACAGTTACTTTGAAAGATGCACAAATCAAAAACTAGAAAGACATCAACTTGACGACAACAACTAAAAAGGAAAGAAGCCAAGACTGGTTGAAAGATTGATTATCCGAGGGAGGTAGGTCCTGGGCCAGCCGTACGCCCCGCGGACTGGGATGCCATGACAACAACCTTCACAAGGAACAGGTGCCAAAGCAGCACAACCCGTCGTCCATGCGGCGGGATCGTTGGTCCTGGTGTAACCGTATAGCAGCGCCGGACTCCTGCTCTCACTTAACTTCCTGGAAGGTTTAGCGGTTCGCTGGAGAGAGCTCCGTCCCAAGAAGATTAAGTTGCCAGACAAGCAGTCTCTCTAATGGTTGCAATGGTTACTAGAGGGTGCTCATGCATTATTGACCTCGCCACAGAACTCATCAGGTCGACTGTCCTTACACCACCCCCCCCCCCCCCCTAATAAACCTAACCCTCACGCTGTAGGTCTGTGCTGGGGGAGAGGGGGGGGGGTCCATTTACCAATGCACTCAATGCAGGTCTTTTTCAACGTGCTAACAGATGATTTTATGTCCCTAGAGACGGCGGAGAGACAGATGAACAGAGGAGACGTGTAAGGAGAACCTCAAGAGAGGCAGAACTGGAGCCATATAGGGATCCGTGCCGACGGGGTTCAGTTACAGAGACGGGGGTTCACAGAGGAGAGGGAGAGGGGGGGGGGGGGGGGGGTGTCTGACTGCCGAGACCTCACAACGTGGCCGCTTCCGTCAGACTGACAGGCTGTGTCTGACAGAAGGTCAGACGATGGTTCGGTAAACCACCACCGTTGTTTTGACCTCTTAAAGGGGGGGGGGGGACACAGTCTTTATATTTTGTGCATAGTGTTTTATATTTATCATGAAAAGTAGAAAGCACAAGGATTCATTAGAATGTCAACAACAAACAGCTCCACCATACCCACTGGTAGCCCTGTTGTGGAGGTGGTGTCCGGGGAGGATAAGCTCGTATATTTAGAGCATGTCATTTAGGCGGTGATTCTCCCAAAAAGGGTGTGGTAGATAAAACATAAATAATGGTTTATGTGTTGACCAAACACAACCACCGTTAAACTTGAATGGATGAAAGTCCACGTGTACTCTGTCGTTAAGAGATAAGTAGCAGACTTAGGAAACCCAGTCATCACAGAACTAGATGGACCCCACTGGAGGACGAGATGAAGACTCGGCGAGGCCACGTGAGGAAACGGCCGATAAGGGGGGGGTCACGGGTCCGCGGTGACGGAGGGTGTGTTGTTGAGGCAGGAGGAACCACACAAGGTGTGCTTTGTTCTCTAAGTCTGACCTCTCCAAGAAGGATGTTCCTGGATCGTCCTGGAAGCAGGAGGCCAGGCGGTGTGGAGAGGGGGGTGAGCTTGGACCAGAGCTTCAGGAGCTTCACTATCAGGCGTGGGAACGGAGTCGCTCGGAAATGTAGGTGTTCCCAAATCAAACATCCTCTTGAGTAAAGATAAGAGCACGCGCACGCGCACGCACACACAGTAACACACACACACACGCACACGTAATATTATCATGGATAATATTACTATAAATAAATACTGATGTCTCAGCGTTTATTACACTTTTCCGGAGCAAAAGGAGGAAAGAAACACCACACTTGTTAATGTACTACACAGTCAGAGACAGACAGAGAGACAGTCAGCTGTGAGCTAGCTGAGAACTGCTAACAATGTTAGCGGCTACCGGGCTACATAATGATACCCATCTGCCTCTGCCTGAGGTCAGGACCAATCACAACCACTTACATCACCCTTAGTGGGCTGGAGAGGCTGTGTGTCAGTGTGTGTGTCAGTGTGTGTCAGTGTATCTGTATTGATTTAAATTGCATAACAGCCTCACTGCTGCGTCATATACTTATCCAATCAAGCAAATGTTTTCACCACATTTTGGTAACTCACCAGCGGGCGACAGCGTGATGAAACGTGCTGAGAGAAGGGAGTGCTAGCGTTGGATTCATTTTGTGATCCGACGGGGCGACAGCCTCTCGGATGAGGGGGTGGAATGTGGTGGGGTCTTCCAGCGGAGGGGACAGACGTTATCAGGGCTAATGGTATTCAAGAGCGCAACGCAGGCCCGGAGAAACAGTGTGTCAGCTGTGTCCACTGTCACCACCCGCTTTTACTCAGCACTACCACAATAAACAAAAGGCTCTCGCCTTCGCAATAGAACCACAGCATTGGGATAACCTTTGAAAAGCATCTCAGAGCGGAGCGCTTGACTCGCGCTCTGAGGTCCCCGTGGAGGATATCAGCCCTGGTGTCGGTGGTGTTTGATTTGGCATTTAAAAAGACTAACATGTTTCTATCGCCGTTTGAGAGCTGGGGGAGAGGGGGCCAGAACAGGCAAAACACTCACACAATAGGCGCACAATTGTGCTCCAGTGTAAACGGAACGCACAAATTATCGAGCGACGGAGCGATGGAGGAGGGGGCAACAATCCTGGCTCTATGTCACAAGTTATGTACATGTTTTCACGGTGGAATTCCTTATGAAAGTGTGTGGACGGACTCTGTGTGCCACAATCACAATCCTGTCTTGGTGAGGAGCTTCTCTGAGCTCAGCCACCTCAGCCGTGGGCTGCTGTACCCTACGACTAAGGCCACTTAGCCAATAGGCAGTGTGCTGTTTCCAGGAAGGGGATCCATACGTATGAAACACATATCCAAACACACACAGTGGCACTACAATGCAGTGTGTGGATACATTACAGTTTGGTTCCTTTCACTTCTAAACAAGTCCAAGCACTCTCACGCAAACATTTCTGGATCCGTTTTCTTTTCTCTCTCACTCTCTCTCTCTCCCCTGCTGCCTCTGGCTCTGCTTTCTGGGACCCCACAAGACAGAGAATGAATAAATAATCTGAAGGTGTGGTCCTGAGTCTGCGATCCGTACACGGGATTCCATTTCTCTGACAGAGCTTGGATGGTGTCCGTTTCCGTTACCTAGCAACCCCAGGAAAGTTGTACACCAAGCAGACCCAACATCCAACCAAACACTGATCACAACATGGCCACAGACCAGCTCCCACTCTCCTTCAGAGCTTTTACAGGATGGACACACGTATTATGCATTGCGTTGTCTGTGTCCTGGACGCAAAACATACACAGTGAAGGGAAAAGCATGTCGAGCTCTTCGATGCTTAGTGCCTGGAGACTTGGTTAACTATGGCATTGGTTGCTGTGTTAAAGCGCACGACTAGGAGAAGGCCTTTCATGTTTCAAGTTAGTGATGTCGATGAGAACAGGCTCAGCCTCATGATTTACACAAATAAAACAATAAAACGAAACTCGTTTTTCATACAACATAAGCAGCAGTTGTGAATTGACAAACAGATCAATTTGCCATAAACAGGCTGATGCACGTTTTAAGAACGTTGACGGTGGGTAAATGTTGCCCACGTGTTTATTATTCATACAAAACACACATACACGTTGAAGTCCTGCACGGGAGGGGAGGGGGGGGGGGGGGGGGTCTCAACTCCAGGACTCCAGGAGAGGAAGTTCGTGTTGGGTTGCTTTCTTTGGAGGAGCAGCGGGCTGCACCTTCCTGCGCCCCGGGGGGAACCGTGGAACAGAATACATTCGAAAGACAAGGAGAGGATCGGGGTTCTTGGGTACTTACCACCAGGACGGATGTCCTCACCACCTCCGAGACGCTCTGCCTCAGCTCAGCGGCCGTGCCAGGCTTGCCCAGCCCCCGCGTAAACTTCCTCGTCTCGGGCTGAGTTGGGGTGGCCATCGTTGCGCATCCAGCTCTCATTAATGAGGGCAGAACTGACAATGTTTACCGGAGTTCGCTCAAAAAAGTGAATTAATCAACCGGTTTATCCGCTTCTCTGATCCCGCTACAGCGCACCACGAGTCTGGAGCCGGAGCATGTTGTAATTCAGCAGTAGGCCTACCTCCCGAGCTCATGCTGTGGCTTTGGGTTGGTTTACATCCGTTCCAGGGTACTTCTCCACCTAGGTATTGTTGACATGGTAATCCCCATACTTTCTGTATGTACTTCGCCGCTCTGTGAAGGCGGTCGGTTTATTCCCAGCCCTGCGCCACACAGGAGGCGTAATCCCGTCGGCCACACGTGGCCCCTCCCCTCTCCGGTCGAAGCCCCGCCCACCGCGGTTTATCGCTCACCTCGTTCGGACTTTGCACAGTTTAGATCCTACGCGCTTCAGACAGGACTGGTATATTGGTTTGGTTTACTATTACTGTAGGATGAATATTTATTTAATCTAACGAGGCCTGTGGTTCGGCTGTGGAGACTAATGTGCACGTGTCACCAAATGATGCAATCTTTAGGACAATGCAACTATGAAACATCATGGATATCATATCATGATTAAATGAAATGGATATTGTATTCACCGTTGTTATTGTGCAGTAATTTTATAATTTAGGAGATTATCAAGCCAAACTTTACGTTCACACTTGATCATATCGGATATCTGGCAGAAGTGTGTGTTTGATTTCGTCTCAGATGACTGGTTCAGAGAGCAGCCGGGGGTCATTCCGGTGAGGCCCTGAGTTCACACGCCCGGGCTGAGGCCGTCAGAGCCTGGCCGCTCTCACACCTGGAGCAGTGACGCCACCTGGAGGAATGTGCTGAAATTCTATACATCCCCCAAAAAATTGTTCGAAGAAAATCCTTAATAATTGCTGAAAATAATTGGATTTATGTAGAAAAAGACCAACAGGCAGATGAAGAGAAATGTGTAATATAACAGTGGCTTCCAAGCTGCGATGAAATAAACTTGGCACACAATAGTCAAGGGGTCAGATGAATGCATGAATTTAGTGAAATAGAGCAAAGACATTCACAAGCAGGATAATAAAGAATCATTTTGATATAGCCTCCTGCAGTGATTCAAATTTGTTTTTTATTGATGAACAGTTGCAACCAGTTTATCCTCTTTATTTTATTACTAAATGTTGTCAAGTTATCTTAAAATGGATGCCTTGTATTTTGGGCTGTAGCCTGAGGCTGTGTTTTGGATCCTTCTGTGTGAGTGGGCAACACTAAATTGAATTAAATTTGTTTAGTGAAAACAATTTGAATAATGTAACATGTTGAGTACATACAGTATTGACCACAAACAGTCGACACAAACTGAGTTCAAATGAGGTGTTTATTGCTTTCATTTCCAAAGAGCTCTCTGTTGTATGAAAAACAATTCCAAAGCACTGACGTTAACCATCTAAAATGCTACACCGCAGTTAACCCTGTTTTATGCATATTTCTGTAAAGTTCAGTTCCATAAAACAATCTCTTCACACCAGCCAGGATATTCAACACAACGGTGTTTGGAACTGAAAGTTTAAACCTTTTCTTTTTATTTTACACAATCATTAAAAGCTTTCCATTTCAATTTTTCCTTCATACACAAATAATCAGTATCTCATATCTCCACCATACAGTCAACGTTAGATTACCTCTCAATACTTCATAAAAAAATCCATAGAATAAAAAGTATGCATACAACAAAGATCAGGAAATATGGTAAAAAAAAAAAAGGATTTACTTGAAATGGAATAAGTGTAGATGTTAGCTACCCTGACTGCATTGCTACGCATCGTAGATTTAAAAAATACATCTAAATAGTTTTCAATTTTGTGATGGTGATTTGTTTGCGATTAACGTCACCATTTTGTACACACTGTGGTGCACAATGCATTGTGCACCACTGGAACCAGGGCTCACGTCTGACAGAACTCACACAAGATGCACCTTTTCGTAGCAAAATAGAATTTGAAAGTGTTTGGCACAAGAGCTCGGAGATTCACCAAAGCAGCCGTTTTCAAGAAATGAAAAAAGTACACAAAATCCTGATGACAGTGTCGTGATCGTAGTACCATTTTGGACCTATATATATATATATATATATATCTATATATATATATATATATATATATATATATATATATTATATGATATATATACTATATATATTATATATATATATATATATATATATATATATATAGATATCATTATTTTTTTTGGAAATATCTGTATCCACGTATACGTCTTGTCAAAACAACTCGATGAAAAGAAAAGAAATAAAGTAAAAACCAGAAAGATTGGTAGTGGTTCAGACCATTTAGAAAAACGGTATAAAATGAGGTCCTAAAAAAGAGGTTTCAGAGTTGAGTAAAAACGGCAAAGAAACGCAGCCTCTGATGCCGTCTAAACCAGCGGACGTGTCACCATTAAAGCATCCAAAAGCACCACGTATGTCCCGGGACACGGCTGCTGTACAAAGGTCCCGGTACGAGTAGGAACTCAAAGCCGGGCGGGGGACACTGAGGGAATGTCTGGGAAGAAAAAAACATCTGAACTCAAATGTAGAACTTCAACCACCAGATGAAAACCCCTGGCTTTGAGGAGTGGTTTGAGTGAGAGAGTGAGAGTGAGACAGAGAGAGGGTCAGAAACAGAGACAGAGCTAGAGAGAGAGACAGAGAGAAGGAGAGACCGAGAGAGAGAGAGAGAGACCGAGAGAGAGAGAGAGAGACCGAGAGAGAGAGAGAGAGAGAGAGAGAGACAGAGGACAGACACAGAGACAGAGACAGAGACAGAGACAGAGACAGAGACAGAGACAGAGACAGAGACAGAGAGACAGAGAGACAGAGAGACAGAGAGACAGAGAGACAGAGACAGGTGGTTTGGGGGTAGTAGGTTGGCTCAGTGAGGAATGGTCTCGTTCTTCCGGTTCTGGATCCGGGTTCTGCTGGAAGGAACGGTGGCGCTGCGGATCACCTCCATCCACCTGTGAACAACAGTTGGGGCGTTAGTCTCTGGGTACGACCACCAGAACCCAAGAGGTCGCAACCGATACTGCAGAACCCAAGAGAAGACAATGGAACCAACCTGAATCTGACAGAACCCAAGAGAACCCTATGAAACCAAACTCAATCTAACAGAACCCAAGAAAACCCTATGAAACTGAATCTGAAAGAACCCAAGAGGAGCCGATGGAACCCAGGGCCCAAAATAACTGAACAGAACCCAACAGAATCCAAGATAACCCCAAATAACTAAATAGAACCCAACGGAACCCCAAATAACTGAATAGAACCCAAAGGAACCCAATATAACCATATATAACTGAATAGAACCCTATGGAACCCAATTGAATCGAACAGAACCCCAAATAACCCAACAGAACCAAAGTGAACTCCCATAGCCCAATAGAACCCAAAAGAACCCATCGGGACCCAATTGAGCGCAGCAGAGAACCAAACCCTGACAGGACGGCCCTTCACGGGGCGAGCGGACGCACCTTTCGAAGGAGTACTCGCTCTCGGAGCGGAAGTAGTACACGTGGGACTTGAAGTGCAGCTTGAAGACGTAGTCCTTGTGGATGTTCTCCGCCTCGCTGGGCACCGTGACGGAGTAGCCCAACAGGGGGAGGCTGGCCAGGGGGTAGTCGTCCTGGGAGAGGGAGAGAGTTCCACCGTCAGTACGGCCCGGGGATCACACCGGTCTCACACCGAGAAGAGCTCCACCGTCTCAGAGAGAAGAGCTCAACGGTCTCAGAGCGAAGGGCTCAACGTCTCACACAGAGAAGAGCTCAACGGTCTCACATAGAGAAGAGCTCAACGGTCTCAGACAGAGAAGAGCTCAACGGTCTCAAGACAGAGAAGAGCTCAACGTCTCACACCGAGAAGAGCTCAACGTCTCACACCGAGAAGAGCTCAACGGTCTCACACAGAGAAGAGCTCAACGGTCTCAGAGACGAGAGCTCAAAGGTCTCAGACAGAGAAGAGCTCAACGGTCTCAGACAGAGAAGAGCTCAACGGTCTCAGAGAGAAGAGCTCAACGGTCTCAGACAGAGAAGAGCTCAACGGTCTCAGACAGAGAAGAGCTCAACGGTCTCACACAGAGAAGAGCTCCACCGTCTCAGAGAGAAGAGCTCAACGGTCTCAGAGTGAAGGGCTCAACGTCTCACACAGAGAAGAGCCCGACGGTCTCACATAGAGAAGAGCTCAACGGTCTCAGACAGAGAAGAGCTCAACGGTCTCAGAGAGAAGAGCTCAACGGTCTCACACAGAGAAGAGCTCAACGGTCTCAGAGAGAAGAGCTCAACGGTCTCAGACAGAGAAGAGCTCAACGGTCTCACACAGAGAAGAGCTCAACGGTCTCACACAGAGAAGAGCTCAACGGTCTCAGAGAGAGAAGAGCTCAACGGTCTCAGACAGAGAAGAGCTCAACGGTCTCAGACAGAGAAGAGCTCAACGGTTTCAAGAGAGAAGAGCTCAACGGTCTCAGACAGAGAAGAGCTCAACGGTCTCTCACACAGAGAGAGTCAGAGCTCACACAGAGTCAGAGCTCAACGAGCTCACACAGAGAAGAGCTCAACGGTCTCAGAGAGAAGAGCTCAACGGTCTCAGACAGAGAAGAGCTCAACGGTCTCAGACAGAGAAGAGCTCAACGGTCTCAGACAGAGAAGAGCTCAACGGTCTCAGACAGAGAAGAGCTCAACGGTCTCAGACAGAGAAGAGCTCAACGGTCTCAGACAGAGAAGAGCTCAACGGTCTCAGAGAGAAGAGCTCAACGGTCTCACACAGAGAAGAGCTCAACGGTCTCAGACAGAGAAGAGCCCAACGGTCTCACACAGAGAAGAGCTCAACGGTCTCAGAGAGAAGAGCTCAACGGTCTCGCTTTGCGTGGCTGCAGCCGGTGTGAGGATTTCTATATAGTGTGATTGAAGGATCACTTTTTATGGGCTGCATGGTGTTTAGGAGGGGAAATGCCGCGACTGTGTGTCTGAACCGAGGCTGAGACATCAACTGCCATCGTCTCTGAGTGCGTCGAGGTTAGAGAGCGCTGTGTGTGAGCGTGTCCGTCCTTTGGCTGAGTGAAGGGACGTTGGGGACGGGGGTCCGGACAGAGAATGGGGGTCCAGAGTTTAGAGGGTCGTCACCTGGTGGGTCTTGTAGAAGAAGAGGCTGAAGTTGGTGAAGACCACCCACAGCTTCTGCCAGCCGTTGCTGTTCTTGAACTTCCTCAGGAGGTTCCCTGACAGCTGGTTCTGCAGAAGACACCGTGGCACGTCAGATTACACGATCCAAACACTAACTCCTACATGGAAATGTTCTAAGGCTCTAAGTCTCTCATACATATGTTAAATGTTGTGTTTCCAAAATGGTGAGCTGTTTACAGCTACAGATACCCATGGGTATAGATGTATAGATATAGATAGATTTATAATGAACGGCTATAACCTTAATATAAAGTTAACACATATCATCATGACACCATCATTGCTTTAACTGAAAACGACCCAAGTATTGATTTAAACCAATAGAGTCGTTCTAGGAACGCAATCTGAACTAAACTGTTTTACAGCAAAGGAGCCAATCAAATGCCGTCTTCTACACAGTGGACCAATGCCTGCAGAGCTCTTATCTATAGGGGGCGGGGCCTTTACCTCCAGGCTCCGGCAGGACTCCCTAAAGGAGAGGCTCTGAACGCGGTACCAGCAGATCAAAGACACGGGCACGGGGCCCGAGGGCCCCACCGGGGGGACCCCACCCTCACTGTGCGGACTGGGGTCCCCTACCACGGGGAGGGAGGGCAGGTGAGGGGGCCACACAGGGAAACACACACACACACGGAAAACAGACACACACATATATATACACACAAACACATACAGGGAAACAAACACACACACACACACCGACAACGACACACACACACACATGTATACACACATACATGGAAACAAACAGAGACAGACACATATATAAACACAAACAGGGAAACAAACACCCATGGAAATACACACACAGACAGACAGGGAAACACACACACACAGACAGACAGGGAAACAGACACACAGACAGACAGGGAAACAGACACACAGACAGATACACAGAGAGACAGACACACACAGACAGACAGGGAAACAGACACACAGACAGACAGGGAAACAGACACACAGACAGACAGAGAGACAGACACACACAGACAGACAGGGAAACAGACACACAGACAGACAGGGAGACAGACACACAGACAGACAGGGAGACAGACACACACAGACAGACAGGGAAACACACACACACAGACAGACAGGGAGACAGACACACACACACAGACAGACAGGGAAACAGACACACAGACAGATGCACAGGGAGAGGGGCAGAGCGACAGACAGACAGAAGAGAGACACACAGACAGACAGGGAGACAGGAGAGACAGACACACACACACAGACAGACAGGGAAACAGACACACAGACAGATGCACAGGGAGAGGGGCAGAGCGACAGAAGAAGAGAAGGAGGAAGGGAGGAGAGAGAAGAACACAGACTGAGTAGGTTCAACACGGCCATGCGGGCACCCCAGGGTGCTAGCGCGCGCCGCGGCGCCGGCCCCGGGCTGGGCTGTGGACCGGAGGGCGGAGGTTAGGACCCCAGAGGGGGGGCATCAGGCCCAGGAGGGAGAACGTCGGTTAGTGCTGAGGATGTCTTGAGCATCGTCCACACTGGTCTCTGTCAAAGAGACTCGGGCAGATGGAAGCGGACCAGCAGACCAGTGGGTACTGGTGCTGCTGGTAACTGGTCACACGCTGGGAACTGGGAGGCACTGGGGGGAGCGATGGGAACAGCACCCGCACGGATATCATGATGTCATCTCAGCCCTGATCATTTATCGAGTCATATTGACGAGTTGATTATGGAAGCACATTTATATGCAACCATATACTAAATTCTGGATATATATATATTTTTTTATCAAATTGTACTGCCTAAAAAATCAAATTGTACTGCGTAAAAAAAAAGGTTGTAGGATATATTTATTCAGACCATGATCAGATCTGAACTTGATGCGCGTGATAAGATTAGACAATGGCAGCAGTCACCACTAGAGGGCACTGTTCCCACAGACAAGATCACCACCGTGGATTATAAACAAGGACGTACAACACATCAGACACGGACAGACACGGACGGAAAAGGAGGCAGGAGGCGGCAGCGAGGGAGGAAGGAAGCAAGAAAGGAAGGAAGGAAGGAGGCCGGAGGCGGGCAGTTAGGGGGTTCTGTGGGGGTACCTCCACAGCTAGGCTAAAGTCCAGCATGGACACGCTGGTGTTGCGGTGCCAGCACACGTGCACCGTGGTGTTAGCACGGTGGGGGGCCGGCTTCTCCGGGGGGCCGCGGGGCGCCGCAGAGTCGTCCTCAGACTCTGCCTCCGCCGACGAGTCCTCTGGGAATTCTGGGAAAGTCAGGTAAGGTTGAGCCGTTACAACCAGGAGAAGAGCTGACCTATGATCCCAGGGGAAGAGCTGACCTATGACCCCAGGGGAAGAGCTGACCTATGACCCCAGGGGAAGAGCTGACCTATGATCCCAGGGGAAGAGCTGACCTATGACCCCAGGGGAAGCGCTGACCTATGACCCCAGGGGAAGCGCTGACCTATGACCCCAGGGGAAGCGCTGACCTATGACCCCAGGGGAAGCGCTGACCTATGACCCCAGGGGAAGCGCTGACCTATGACCCCAGGGGAAGCGCTGACCTATGACCCCAGGGGAAGGGGTGACCTATGACCCCAGGGGAAGGGGTGACCTATGACCCCAGGGGAAGCGCTGACCTATGACCCCAGGGGAAGCGCTGACCTATGACCCCAGGGGAAGAGCTGACCTATGACCCCAGGGGAAGAGCTGACCTATGACCCCAGGCAATGTGGGGGCAAAGAGACTTGAGTGTTAAGTGACTTGAGTGCTAAGTGACTTGGGTGCTAAGTGACTTGGGTGCTAAGTGACTTGGGTGCTAAGTGACTTGGGTGCTAAGTGACTTGGGTGCTAAGTGACTTGGGTGCTAAGTGACTTGGGTGCTAAGTGACTTGGGTGCTAAGTGACTTGGGTGCTAAGTGACTTGGGTGCTAAGTGACTTGGGTGCTAAGTGACTTGGGTGCTAAGTGACTTGGGTGCTAAGTGACTTTGGGGCTAAGTGACTTAACTGCTAAGTGACCTGACTGCTAAGTGACCTGACTGCTAAGTGACTTCGGTGCTGAGTGACTTGGGTGCTAAGTGACTTGGGTGCTAAGTGACTTGGGTGCTAAGTGACTTGGGTGCTAAGTGACTTGGGTGCTAAGTGACTTGGGTGCTAAGTGACTTGGGTGCTAAGTGACTTGGGTGCTAAGTGACTTGGGTGCTAAGTGACTTGGGTGCTAAGTGACTTTGGGGCTAAGTGACTTAACTGCTAAGTGACTTGACTGCTAAGTGACTTCGGTGCTAAGTGACTTGGGTGCTAAGTGACTTTGGGGCTAATTGATCTGGGTGCCAAGTGACTTGGATTCTAAGTGAATTGTGTGTTAAAAGACATGGGAGGACAGAGACAGGAGAAGTCCAAGTTTTAATGTTTATCGTTTACTACCATTTACCGTTTAGCTTCCGATCAAGTCGTGGATATCACTTGCTCATAAATTAGTTATATTAATGAATAAATATATCGAAATATCTAGCCTGATCAGACTAGCTGCAGTCTGGGGAGAACGGGGCATTCCACTTTCTTTCGCCTCATGTTTTTTTTGACCATCAAGTGGCTGGAGGCGGGGCTCTATTGGTGCATCATTTGGTCACAGTGAGAGCCAACACTAGTCAATGTTTACCAAGCTATCTCATGGTGTCTGGACACAGACGCTCTTAGAGAAGGCGTCTGTAAAGGTTTCAGACCCACAGCGGTGTCTGACTGGCTGCTGAAACAACGCAGGCTGACGGAAAAGTGAGCTGCGATGTGTTCAGAGACCGCACGCTGTAGAACGCTCCCGAACTGTTTGTTCTCCCCAAGAACAACAACGTCAAAGCTGCCATTACTCCGGACAAAGATCAGAACGGGATGGAAACGATGACGTTGTTCTTTATCGGTGAAAATAAACACAGCGAGAGCAATACACAGCGAGCAGACTCTACTCTACAGAAGTCGTCCTGGTTTCACTCACAGTCCATTGGAGTGGTTGTTCAGCTCATTCCACCCGACCAACATAAAAGCATGAAAATACGTATATATACATATACACTGTATAAATTCAGCAAAGATATCTTTACGTTTACAATCATAAATGTCGTACAGTTCGTGTGCTATTCTTCTGGTGTTTCTGATCACCTTTAGTGTCACCTTGACGTATTGAGAGTCTTACTGTTGTCGATGCTGAGGATGTCTGAGGCCAGGCCGTTGCTGGGCTCAGCTGCGATATCGATCGCCATCTTAATGTCTTCCATCCACTTCTCCATCTCTGACAGGGAGCTGGGGGGATGGAGGGGACATTAGGGCACGCGCACACACACACACACACGCACGCACACACACACACACGCACGCACGCACGCACCCACAATCTCCAAAACACACACGCACAGCTTACGCACACAGTGTGCACACAAACGCACACTTGTGTGAAAGCGTCAGTATGAAACGCAGCACCCAGTGGCGACCTCGTCGTGGAGTGGGTGTGCCCTTGGCTCTGAGCTGCAATGGGAGTGGACGTTAACTTAATAATAAAGAAAAATCCCCCCAGTTTCTTAGACACTGTTGTTATCGTGTAGTAATGGGAATCGTTGAGCCCTCCCAGTGAGCAGGGTAAGTAAGGAGTGGGAGCTCTGGCTTTCAGCCTGGTTGCTCCGCTGCCCAGATGTGCGACCTCATCGTGAACAGAACGATGACATCCTGCTGCTACCTGGCCGCCACCACCACCGACTGCTGCTGACCAATCAGAGTGAAGGCGTTGGGCACGCCCCACTCATCCTCGCTCTCCCTGATCTGGGGGAACACACAGAGGTTTGCACGTGTCAGAATGCGATGCACTTGTAGTGCAACGCTTCACGCTGCTGTGGGTACAATGGGACGGTTGATGGAAAGAGAGGAGAAAAGTGTGTGTGTGTGGGGCTCTTACCGTCATGCCATGGAGTGGCAGCTGGCCGTGAACTTTGAACTGGTTGGTGGCCGTCATCCCACGACTTGTGTACAAAATGACATCATTGAACTGAGAGAGAAGGAGAGAGAGAGAGAGAGAGAGAGAGAGAGAGAGAGAGAGAGAGAGAGAGAGAGAGAGAGAGAGAGAGAGAGAGAGACAGAGAGACAGAGAGAGAGACAGAGAGACAGAGAGACAGAGAGAGAGACAGAGAGAGAGACAGAGAGACAGAGAGACAGAGAGACAGAGAGACAGAGAGAGGGAGAGGGAGAGGGAGAGAGAGAGAGAGAGAGACAGAGACAGAGACAGAGACAGAGAGAGGGGCACAGGAGGGGAAGTGAATAAATGGGGTAATTCAAGTTAAGTGTCCTTAAAAAAAAGGCTATAAATCCGTGTTGTTCATGAGTAATTTGACCCTGCTGAGGGAACGGCCAGAGAGACACTCCAGCGTCTCAGAGGAGCCATCGCTGGGCTCCTGCCAGCCTTAATGAAGCGGGATCAAGTGAAGCATTAACAGGAGGGGACAGAGTGCTGAGAGCACCCACCATTCGTCACGTACACCCCCCCCCCCCCCCGCGCCACTGGCCGGGGTGACATCAGTCAGAAGTCTGGAGTCGGGTCTGGACAACGCTGGGGATGTCACCGCTTTAATAACTCAATGATATTCAATTAAGACCAAACCAGCCATCCCCACGATATTAAGTGTGGGATGACTTTGTTGTTTACGGCCCAAAGGTTTTAAATCAAGCAGGCTGGCAGACCCCCGTCAAAGATCATACTCTGTTACCCCACGAGTCAGCGGCTCAACTCTGGGGCCCGGTGGAGACGGATATCATGAAGTCATAACACCTCCTGAAAACACGAACGTAACATGTACCTTATACCGAAAAACACACAATACTGAGGAGCTTACCAAGAAAAACATGCGTTGCTGGAGGCCTTTTCCTGACAGCTTGCTGAGACAACCTAACCGGATGAACTCCTGGGGAAACACACAACACGGGTCACGTGACACACAACACAGGTCACGTGACACACAAAACAGGTCACACAGGTCACATGATGAGGGCCGTGAAGCTGCCACGTTCGAGCGAGCAAGAGATCGAGATAGAGTGTGAGAGAGAGAGAGATGTAGAGAGAGAGAGAGATGTAGAGAGAGAGAGAGATGTAGAGAGAGAGAGAGATGTAGAGAGAGAGAGAGATGTAGAGAGAGAGAGAGATGTAGAGAGAGAGAGAGAGAGAGCGAGAGCAGAGAGGAGAGAGAGAGAGAGAGAGAGAGAGAGAGAGACAGACAGAGAGACAGAGAGACAGAGAGAGAGACAGAGACAGAGAGAGAGAAGGAGGCATCGCAAGACGGCAAGATTTAGAAACCAAACGTCCCCTCCCTCTACGTTTCTCCACCTTTGGGAAATTGGGTTCTCACACTTGTGATTGACAGGCAAGATGGGTTCCCTGGACCCATCAGGAGCGAGATGCCCTTAATGGCCAGAAGTGAGCCGGGAGCAGAACAAATGGAGGTGGTCTCGTGGAGAGGCCGGGGCAGTCGGCTGAAGCAGGTACTCTCACAGAGCGTCTCACTCACTCATAGCAGATGGAGGGCTGTAGCCTGACCAGATGACCCTGAGATAATAGTCCTAACGTCTTACAGCTGCTCTCTCTCTCGCACAGAACACCCGGAGACAGCCGCGCGTGACGGTGCTCTCTGAGCATGTGGATAAGGCCTAATAAGGGCGTCAGGTGGAGTAAAGAGCTTCTCCTCCACCCACCCGTCCAGGGATGACCAGGTTGTCGATGCCGATCAGGTCTTTCTTGAGCTCCAGCAGCTTCTGGAAGTTCTCCATCTTCAGCATGCTGCCCTGTAGCTGCTCCACCACCTCCGTCACGTCCGCGAGAGCAGCTTCACCCCGAGAGAGACAACAGACATGAGGTCACGCTCAACAATACCATAGACGTTTACATTCAGGGCGTTTAGCCGACGCTTTCATCCAGAGACTTACAATAAAGTACATTAGTCAGCAGGAGAGAAACAACAACATATCTCTGTGGGTACAGTGAGGATGTTCATAGAAGGGCCAAGCACTAACCATCACTAGGTTAAAGCTAGGGTAGGCGATTTTTTTACTGAAATATTTAGCAAAAATGTCATAATAGCCAGTCAGCTATCTGTAGGCGAAGTGCTCTGAGAATATCTGCACATCACTTTGCTCTCCCCTGCCTCTGTGTGCCCCCCCCAAAAAATTGCCACCGCTCATGTACACTTTGACCAATCAGAGCGAGGCTCCGATTCTCCGTTCTTATTGGCTGTGGGACTGTCCGTCAACTTGGCACCGACGTTCGTGAGTCCCTGCGTGAGCGTTCACGAGCCTAGCAGCTTATGCTAACAAATTACAGTTGCACTTAGTTTGCTAACTTGCTTGGCTGATACAGCTACCTTTCTACCATCTACCTATGTCTGTGAGTAAGATGTTGATGCTATATATGTTTTTAATGCAGTTATCAGCACTAATGTTTAATTACCTCGGAATCGGACATGGTGTTTCGTCTTCCTATCAATGTAACTGAATTCACATGAACGCGCATCACTGACGTGCGGAGGGAGGAGCTACAGCAGGTAGCGCGTGGGAGGGAGGGACCAGAGAGAACGCAACGGAATCTCAACGGCTGTTTTCCCCAAAATCGCATACCCTAGCTTTAACCCACTCCCCGTACACAACGAGGAAGCTAGGATAAGACGCTACACAATGCTAAGTACTATTCTTCAGTTCCAGGAGGTACAACCTACAAGAGGTGTGCAGGAGGGGTGCGGGGGTAAGGGGGAGCCATGCAGAGTCCAGGTGAACTCTGGACGTTTACCAAAGTACTCTTGGGGCTCTGGACTCCATTTCTAGCTCTGAAAATGTTTGTGTCCCCAACTTGACCTTTTGTGCCTCGGCTTCCACACACAGTGTTTACTCAGACGACCGGTTGTACCAGTGACCCCGTGACCGCACAATAAGGGTCCAGTGGTTTGCTCGTGGGTACGAATCATGAAGCAGTTGGCTGCCACCAACTCAACTCGTGAATGGGTGAATGAATGACAACACCTCTGTGTATGAATGGGTGAATTAATGACACCACCTATGTGTATGAATGGGTGAATGAATGACACCACCTGTGTATGAATGGGTGAATGAATGACAACACCTGTGTATGAATGGGTGAATAAATGAAAACACCTCTGTGTGGGTGAATGAATGACACCACCTCTGTATGAATGGGTGAATGTGGGCGGTTCCCGCCTCAAGCGGTTGGAGTGGTCACGGTTTAGAAAAGCCCGATATAAACACAGTCCAGTCATTCTTCTCTCAGTAGAACATTTAACGCTTGTACTTTACTTCTTACATAACCTGCTGTTTGTTTGGGGGAGCAAGGCCGGAGTAAATACCCTCATCTCTTCATGTACCTCTTATGATTTAAACCCCAACAGTGACTTCTTCTATTGACAGACGCACAGATGCACTGGGGAGCAGCAGTCCTCAGTACCTCGGCAGTCCCTGAAGTCCCCGTGCGTGGGCGGGTAGTGCTTGCAGAAGCGCTCCAGGATCTGCTTGTAGTGCGTGAGGCGGTGCAGCGGGCGCAGCAGGAACACGTTGAGGGGGACGTAGCACACCTTCTGCAGCTCAAAGTCCCGGCACGCGTCCTGCAGCCGACGGGACGCCCGGCACGCCTGGTCCAGATCCACCAGGGCCTCCGCCTGGCGCTGGAGGTTAGCTGTCAACGGCTGGAGGGGGGGGGGGGGGGGGGGGGGGGGGGGGAGGGGGGGAGAGGGGGAGAGAGAGAGAGAGACAGAGACAGAGACAGGGACAGAGACAGAGACGGAGACAGAGAGACAGACAGAGAGAGAGAGAGAGAGACAGAGAGAGACAGAGACAGAGACAGAGACAGACAGACAGAGACGGAGACAGAGAGACAGAGAGAGAGAGAGAGAGAGAGAGACAGAGAGAGACAGAGAGAGACAGAGACAGAGAGAGACAGAAGACAGAGAAGACAGAGAGAGACGAGACAGAGAGACGAGAGAGACAGAGACAGAGAGAGAGAGAGACAGAGAGAGACGGAGACAGAGACAGAGACAGAGACAGAGAGAGAGACGAGACAGACAGAGAGACAGACAGAAGAGAACAGACAGAGACAGAGAGAGAGCGAGAGAGAGGAGAAGAAGAGAGAGACAGAGAGAGACGGAGACGGAGACGGAGACAGAGACAGAGACAGAGAAAGAGCGACAGACAGAGACAGAGAGACAGACAGACAGAGAGACAGACAGAGAGAGAGAGAGACAGAGACGGAGACGGAGACGGAGACGGAGACAGAGACAGACAGAGACAGAGAGACAGACAGAGAGACAGACAGAGAGAGAGAGACAGAGAGTTAGTTGTAGGGCTTAACGGTGCACGTATCTAGTCTGCAGATGGGGACTGAACGTCACGTCATGGATATAAATACATTGGTGGGCTATTTTCCATTCTCTCTTGCTCTTCTCAATGAGACTTCAAAGATAAATAAAGGTGAAAGAAAAGGAATAGTCCAGTGTTAAGGGTGTGGGTCTCCCTACCAAAGGAAGACACTTGGTTCAATCCCTAACGGCCACAACCTGTCTGTTGAAGTCCTTCATCCTCCCCTACTGCTGCTATTTAATGAACTCTACCTGACATCAGGGGCAGGTCGTTTAGGTTCCAAACATCTGCTCTATAAGTGAGCGGTGAAACCTCTCGGCGGTCCCCACCTTCAGCCCCTGGATGTTCTTCAGCATGACGTCTCCGATGCGCTGGAACTCCCCTTTGACGTGGGCGTTGGACCGGCCCTCCCTTCAAAGAGACCAGCGGAGAGAGAACAGCTGTCATTCTGCATCCTCACCGGGACCGCCGGGCCGACGAGCCCCCGCGTGTCCACGAGAGGAAGCGTGTCAAACACGTCGATGTGTCTGGACCTCATGCTGCT
>OLKM01002961.1:0-37500 GCA_900291075.1 Melanogrammus aeglefinus | reverse complement strand
TTATAAACATAGCTTATTATCTGTGTGCAGGGTAGGGCTGTGTCCAAGAAAGCAGTGGACGAAGATGTAGAAAAAATGTGTGTGGGGGGGTGCGGGGCTGTCCTCACCCCAGGCGTCCGTGTAGATGTTCTCCTGGCAGCAGTAGAAGATGCCCACGTGGAACTCTGGAAAGACGAAGCGGTCGTCCCCGGTGTCCCAGGAGAACATGATGTCGGAGGCGTTGGCCATACCCGGGACGGGGACGCAGCGCCGCTGCCGGGAGAGCGAGCACAGCGGCTTGGGGACCTTCTGAACCCCCACGCACCAGTAGGACGAGGTCAGTGCCGCGCCGCCCAGGGCAAGCGACACCACCGTCTGGGCGAAGGACAGCCCCGGAGAGCGGATCCTTTGCAGTATCGTCATGCCGACCCCGGGCTGTTCAGAGTTTCGGCTGGCTTATTGTTTTTGTATACATTTTTCGCATTAGTTTGAGATTGTCAAATGTTACTGTGCCAAGCTAGAAATCGCAATAGATCTGCAATGTTTACTAATTACTATTGCACACTATATTCAAAATTCATATTTTACATTTTTTACTGTCCAATGCAAAAAATGTTAAACATATTCTTGTTCTTTATTGGCTATAATGTGTGTGTGTGTGTGTGTGTGTGTGTGTGTGTGTGTGTGTGTGTGTGTGTGTGTGTGTGTGTGTGTGTGTGTGTGTGTGTGTGTGTGTGTGTGTGTGTGTGTGTGTGTGTGTGTATATATATATATATATATATATATATATATATACACACACACACACATTAAAAAGCAACCTGCATGATAATAAAGGGTTAATACTACACTAGGCTACTCACATTTCCAAGGTCTTTCTTTCCCCGTCTAGAGCGCGGGGGAGGTGAATGTGCGGTCTTCCATGACTGAAGAGATTGGTTCACTTTTCATCTGTAACTCTAATTTAGCTGGTCAGATTATACACACACCTTTTTAATCCGCCCATGCATCTCTCAATCCAAAACAACTCCATCTGTTCCAATTTATATCCACTACATCTGAGAAAGACCGATAGGAGAGAGACGGGTGTTTAGACCAATGAGAGAGAAAGGTGGTTGGACCAATGGAATAGACTCGTATATTGGCAGAATATATAATCATAGCTACACATTTTTAACAAATACTGGACACCTAAGTCACTTTTTTTATTCAACGATTTATGTGTCATTTACTGACAATAATGGTTAAGGACAAGTAATTCTAACCTAGTCCAAGGTTTAATTAACTCAAACCTATCCTTACCATAACAACATTGTACAATAGCATAGGCTCACATTTCACCGTATAAAAACATTACCATTTTATTATATTTTAAGACTAGGCTATTTTATAAATTTACATTTTGTGCTATTTTTTTATTCTTTTGGAATTGCGCATCTTATTTTAGTTTTGTGCTTTGGCCCCTTGATGTACGTTTTCCACGCCAATAAAGTCCGTAGTATCTTCAATCAGAGCCCCAGTAAAACAGACGCAGACAGAAAACCGCGCGGAGAGATGATATGCAGTTTGAGCCGAGTCCATTCAGCGGCAGTCTGTGAAACAGCGACCTCTACTGCAACCAGAGGGCGCTGTTGTTTTTGTTGGATTAGGACAACGACGCGCAGGTTCACAAAATTAGAAAGAATATACAAAAAAAAACAACTCATTAAGACAAATATGTAGAAAGTAGAAAATCAATAAATCTACAAAAATCATGCTTTTCTAAAAGCCTTTATGGCTTGGCATCTCGGCCCTGCTTAAATGTTCTCCTGTTAAAGCAAATAGGCCTAGTAGTTATTTCAATATGAGCTACCACTAGACATGAATACCTTTTAAAGATTAACGATAGGAATTTAAACTTTCAACCATGCACTGAAAACATGCATAAGGTGAAGCCAGTAAAAAAACCTAATTTAAGTAGGCCTATGATACATTAAACACTTTCTTAAATACCTCCTGGCAAACATTCAACTCAAATAAATTAATTGGAGTACATAGATAATAAATGTACCATGTTGGTAAAATTACTTTGAACATACTTCAACTATTTTGGTGACACACTGTGTCAATGAAAAGAGGTATACAAACCATGTCATATTTACTGTATGAACCGTCTTTGCCAACATCTCTTACCATTACGTATACTTTGGCTCTTTCGGTTATTTTTCTTATTTTGACAAGACATTGAGCTGTTAGCAATGGAAGTTTAGAAAAACAGTTTCATCAGAAGAGAGGAGCAACTAGCCAGTTAAAAGAGAGGAAACGGTAGAAGCAGTTCAGGACAAAACAAACACTTTAGTGAAGATCAGAGGAGTCGAAGCAGTTTTGTGTGTTGTATTCATAATTCATATACATATTGACAGGTATCTAGTACAGCATGGACTCAGCGCTATCCTTTCACTTTTTAGTTTTTTTTTACAAGAGTAACGATAAAAAAATGATGTAGACGACACGGTGTACGACGCACTCTGTGGCTTCATGGAAACGCTGCGTCTGACTGGACAAACTCTCGCCCCAACAGACGCCGAGAAATAAAAGTACTTGGTTACTATGACTCCTCCTCCTCCTGCCTCATTGGACAGCACAGGTGGCCAATTGGGTGGCTGCTCTCATGACGACTTCATCAAAAAAGGTTTTGGTTCCATAAACAACGTGGTCATCCGTCAGCAGGAAGTCTCTGTACACAGCTTCCTGTAAGACCTTCTGCCAGCTGCTCGCGACCCTACCTCCTCCTTCGCGCTGAAGACAGCAAACAGTTCGTCTCTAAATTTGAAAATAAGCATCCAACTATACGCTCTCCTCAATACTATCTGTACCGTAAAAACTGCCTTGCTTAAAAATAAGAACACTTTTCATAATAGACCAAAAACAGTCTCGCACCTCGCATATCCTGCACACTCGTACTCTCATTTACTCACATGCTCGCACACACACAAACACACACACACACACACACACAGACGCACGCACTCACGTGAATGTTCAAAGGCAGCAGACCCCTGTGCAAGGCATTAATGTCTGTGTGGCCAATCAACCCTGACGTCCCAAGTTCTTCAGGCCCCGGCTCTCCCAGGCCCCGCCCCTCCAGGAAGTGTAAAAACATAACATGATATGTGGGGTGGTTTGAGAGTATAAAACACATACAAGTACACGACCGCTCCCATACGTAAATACTGAAGTACTAATGCTGAGTAAAATAATAATGAAAGAATACTATGAAGAGCCATTCATCCTCTCCGTCCTCAAAATGACATTCTGCCCACAAAACAACCAGAAACCAAACAACCAGCCAAACAACCAACCAGTCAACCAAGCACCCAACCAACCAACCTGTCCACCAACTAGCCAGTCAACAAAACCAGTCACCCAACCAACCAATCAGTCAACAAACTACACCTCCAGCCAACCAACCAACCAGTCTACAAACCAACCAACCAGTCAATAGGACGGACGGACGGACGGACGGGGGGGGGTGGGGGGGATTAACACTTTGTTGTTGATATTTTGTTCCCAGTGTTCCAACACGCCTTTGTATCCATGGTAACCCTTCCTGTTCGTTGTCGGTGGTCAAAAGTTCATAGCGACGTCTGGCCTACAAAAGGTTTGTTTTCTCTCAACGGGTGAGAAGTACATTCCACAAAAGGTTTCCGTGTCCGTCAGTCTGTCCGTCAGACGGACCAGCTCTGCAGCAACGCGGTTCAGAAGTTCTCCTCGTCCTGCTGCTGCTCCTCATCCTCGTCGTCATCCTCCTCCTCCTCCTCCTCCTCCTCCTCCTCTCCATCCTTCCCTGTAACACACCAGGCCTTGTTTTCACATCTGACCAGGACTCAGGAACCACTAGTCCCTGACAGGGAGCCAACACCAGAAGGCACGTCTAATAACTGACAGCACAGATACCGTCATCTCTAATCCCATACAGCAAATACAGTTATACTGGTACTAGTAAAAGAACTAGCAGTACTTCTACTAGAAGTATTATTCTAGTAGATATCTACTAGAAGCTTAAAATAAGCAATCAACAAAGATGCAAACCAAAAAGTGCGAGAATCATGCAAGGGCACAATATTTATCCAATACGCAAGCTGCTCCAAGTGCTACAGTAGTAGTAGTACTAGATGTGATTATTATAATGCACAGCTCACTTGGCACACAACATCACGCTTTGTATGACACTAAAGTATCTCACGTAAAGAACACTTTACTATCCCTCAAGCTCTTCCCCCACCCTCTCTCTCTCTCTCTCTCTCTCTCTCGATTCTCGATTCCCCTTCACTCACAGTCTCCAGACCCCGGCGTCTGTTCTTCTTCGTTGGTGTCAACCTCTCTCTGACTGTTCCAGGAAGATCGGCTTGGCTGGCCGACCACTCTGTATGTACTACAGAAAAAGAAAGGAGGAGGAAGAGGAAGAGCAATACCTCTGTCATCAACAAAATGAATCTTAAAAGGTGGTGTTATTGGATGTTGTGGGTAACGACAGAAGACCAACCTCTCCATCTTTACCTTGTGCTTCGGACAACGAAGGGAGAAGTTATCTTCATTCAACGTGCAATCTGGGGGAGAGAGGACATTTAGACACCCTTTAAGACTTCGAACCCCCCCCACCCGAGATAACAAATTAACTATAAAATATAATTGTTTCTAGTCTCAAAGTTTACATTAAAATAACCTGATGGACTGTCTGTATAAATGATGTACTACACTCCCACCTAGTGGCTAGTACCACAAATGGCATTGAGTCAGTAAATTCAGTTCAGCTGGAAGATACAGTGACAATATTTTGATATTTAGTTCAGATGCAAACACGGCAACAGTGTTTAGATAAGATATGGTGAGGTATGTAGTTTAGATTGTTAGTCCCTAATCTTGAAACTTATTTTCTCCCCTATTCCCATCTGTAATTTCATTTTGTATCTCTACATGGTAAATGGGTGCATATGTTAATGCTCATTACATTTCATTCACATCATTATGTATGTTACACAATAGACATGTGTTCATATCCATTTAGTCCCACTGTAATTTTCCGATTTAGCTGTTAACTAGCAAAAAAAGGTTAGAGGTCAGAATAATCTGGATGATATTGTTTGGGGGGGGAGGGGGGGTGGGGACAATCGCATCCCATTTAGTTCCAGAGTTTCAGAGAGTAGCTACGGTAACGTGCAGTGTAGTTATGGTAAAGGAGCAGGGTGTCTACCTGCTTCCATGGCACACAGGTAGTGGTAGCGCAGGGTGCAGCCCTTGGTGTAGCAGCCTAGGGTGGAGCCCACCGCCTCGCAGTAGGAGCAGTTCTGCACAGAACAGGCAGAGTAGGGACCCGACACAGGAAATTACACAATATATCACTTCAGAAGAGAAAAAAAAGACACAAATACATAAATACATCCACATCAATGGGTGAAGAAATGTTCAGGTGTACTGACCGTCTCTCTGGCACCATCTAGTGCCTCCTGCAGGCCGTACAGTCTGCCGTTGACCAGGTAGACACCACTGGTCCAGGCCATGCAGCCCTCGTGGAACCACAGCTCCTCGGGGTCCATGGGCATCTGGGGCAGCTGGGCCAGTTGAGCCAGGGGTCCCAGGGAGTCCAGGGCGGGGGGCGGGGGCTGGAATGGCAGCGAAGCCTTGCTGTTGGACGGCACCATCCTGGGGGAGTCCTCGGTGGACTTGTGCCTTCGCTTGAAGCGCGGATGGGAGGTGAGCTTCCTGTGTTGGGGTCGCTGCTGAGCTTCCTCCGGGGGCGGCGGCTGGGGATTGGGCTGCAGCTCAACCTCAAGATCCGGCTCCCTCTTCAGCTCTGGGATGGGGCGGGTGTCCAGGTGCATGTCCCAGGACAGCGACGGGGTCTTGCTGGCGCCCGAGCTGCAGCTGCTGCTCAGCTTCCCAGACAGATACATCATCATCATCTCATCTGCACCGGTGGGGGAGAACCCGCTCACCGCAAGGTGGGGGGAGGTGGCGTGTCGCAGCAGGCTGATGGCGTAGTCGCTTTCAGGAGGTCTAGGGATCTGACAGTCTTGTGGTGCCGAGTCTTGGAGACTATTCAATACGTTTGAGTTGTTGTCGGAGCTCGGCCCCGTACGGTTGGCTGCGGCGGTGGCTTGGCCCTGCCGGACCTGCGGTTGATTCTTGGGCAGCCTGGTGGCATACTCAGCAGGGTAGTACGGCCCGTACAGATCTCCCAGATGTTTGTAATTTGCCCATTTCTGACAGAGGCAGCAGAGCAGGCGGCCAGAATGGTTGGTCTCTGTGATCACGGGTCCAGAGACCACATAGCTGGAGGCTGGGAGAGCCTTCACCGCTGGGAGGCTGCTCTCCGCCTCATCGGACTCCCGCTGCTCCGCCTCCCTCTCCCTCCGGGAGAGCTGGGTGGAAAACGCGGAGCCGAGCAGAGATTCCAAACCAGTCTTTCCTCCAGCAGAACTACGCTCCCCCTTCAACTTCTCTTCATCATTGGCGTTGACGATGGTGCATACCGCCCCCACTTCAGGCACCTTCTTCTCGACATGGATGTGGGGAAACGACGGACCCTTTCTGCTGGGGTCCGGTGGGCCCGCAGTGCACGGCGAGGTCTCGCGGTCTTCTTGAGGCATGGGGGCTGCTCCCGCTCCCACTCTCCGCCTCCTCCTCTGGCGACCCCTGACCTCCGCCACACCACCCTCTTCCTTCACCCCTCTTCGTCTCCGTCGGAGGAGCTTCACCTCCACCTCCGGATGGATGTCCTCACTCTCTACATCCACCTTCACCACCTGGGTCAGCACGGGCGGTGCCAGGGGCGGGGTGGCTGGCCGTTCTACCAGAGGGGGAGGAGGCGAGGCGGACATGCTGCTGCAGGTCTGCCCCGGTGGGGGGGGGAGGGAGGGGAGGGCAGCTAGAGAGGTAGCCGAGGGCGTAAGGGGACCCCCTTGCATGCTGTTGTGACCCGGGGATGTGTTCTGGCTCTGGCCCTGGGCACGCTTCTGCTTGTTGACGCTTCCCACAGGTCTGCCCTTCTTTTTGCCTGATGGGAAATAGCCTTTCGGCACAGAACTGTCTGACATCTTGCAGTCCTGTGGGGACAGGCTGGACCTCCCGGAGGACATGTGGTGTTGTGGTCGGCTCAGCAGGAGTCCCGGGGTCTGGCTGTGGTGTGGTGGGGTGGTTGCATAGTAGTCCCTGCCAGGATAGTCTTCAAATCCAATCCCGCTTTCTTGAAGCTTCTGTCTGAGGAGGTTGGCCGCAGACTGCTCCCCCCGGCGGGTCTCCAGCTGCTGGTAAGTGTTGGTGAAATGTTGGATGTCTGACAGTGCCGATGAAGAAGGAGGAGGGGAGCCCTGGACTGGACGAGGGAGAGGCGGAGGAGGGGGTAGAGGACCCAGCAGGGTGAAGTCCTCCTTGTCACCGGAGGCCGAAACCACCGCAGCCCCTAAACCGAAGTCAAAGTCTGTTTGTTTGAGACCCTGGGAGGTCTGGTGAGGCTCACAGGGGTAAGCGATGGGGGGCAGTGGCCCTGCGTCGTCCACTCCTCTGAAGGTCAGGTCATTTAGAGAGTGACCTTCATCAAGGTAACCGTCATCCCCACCTACAACTCTTGGGTAATGGGGAATGTCTTGGCTCTGTGAGTCACTGAACGAAGCCAGCTCTGGATGAGAATAGCCTGGGTAATGGTTCGACTCGCCGTCCAGTCCCATTGGCTTCTGAACATTTGGAGTTATCTTCTGCACAATGGCCTCCAGTTTCAGACCGCGCCCTTTCCTGGGAGTCAGAGGCTTACTCTTTCCACCGGAGGGAGACATTGACTGAGAGTAGGCATTCTCACCAGAAATAGGGGACGACAGGCGAGGACAAACTATGTCTGAACTTGACGAGTCATCTTCGTTGTTGTGGCTTGACTCAGACTGGGCCCCGGGGGAATGGTGGGAGTTGAGGGCTGCCCTGGCCTCCTGCAGCTGTCTTTTGGCGGGGATGGGAGAGATGAAGGACCGCACTCTCCGCCTCAACATCAACGGGTTTGTATCTCCGGAACCACCGACTTTAGCTGGTCGCGGCCCCTGTAGTGGAGTGGAATGGCCCTCGGTGAAGGGTTTGATGGAGCTGGATGCTGACAATGACCGAGCTGGTTTCGGTTCCTCTGTGGCTCCTCTAGTGACATCAGGTTCCACAAGGTTTGAACTAGATGCCAGAGGAAGGACCCCATGGGGTGCCACAGAAACAGAGGGAGGAGGAACTGCAGTAGGGGGAGCTGTTCTGTAGTAGGGGTCTCCCTCCATTAATACCGCACCTTCTCTGCCACTGTGTGATGCCTCCCACATCTTGATGTCGTAGTAAGGGCTCTGGTGTGGGAGGGTTGTTTTGGTTAGAGGTTCATTGCTCATTCCGTCCGTCTGCGGGACCATCCGCACTCTTTGTTCTGATTGGCTAGGAAGTTTATGCCTTCCTGGGGAGGTTCCGGACTGCATCATCATCATCTCCTTGGGCGGCCTGTTCATCGCTGCTACCCATTCGCTGATGTCCTGGGGTGGGTGGGTAGGGCCACAGGGGTGAGGGTACATCTGATGCTTGGTGGTGGATTGCGGGTTTGAGAGTTGGGCCTGGGGGGATAGGTTATGGTAAGGATGATGGGATGGGAAGTGGGGGTTTCCTCGTTGCATCATTCCGCCTTCCCTTGTATCACCATAGCGATATCCAGGAAACCCGCTGGCGTGGCCACTGGTCAGGTCAAACCCATGGCCATAGGCCTGGTGCCTGGAGGGCGGAGATAACGGGTTTGTGGTGGCGCCAGGATGTGGAGGCATGGGGCTCATGTCCACATGACCTCGTCTGTAGGAATCAACAGGATGAACATGCTTGGAACCGCCCTCTTTAGCCGATCCACTAGCATGGCGATCCGGCTGCATATTAGCAGTACTGGGGCACCTGTCCTTCAATGCCATTTCCATCTTTACCACAGGTTTTACCCCTGGATCCTTTTTGCTCAAGTCATTGGCCCCTGACGCTGAGGGAAACGGCTCTTGAATCACAGAGGATCCGCCCGGACCCTTGTCCCTCTCCCTCTCTTCCCGTTCAGGAGTGCTGCGACGGTTTGGCGAAACATCACAGATCACCGAGCGGCGTTCGGAGGACAGCGTTAACAGAGTAGCTGATGATTTTTGGGTCTCAGTTTGGTGAGAGCTTCCCGTTAGTGGCTCCGTTTCTTGCAGAAGGAGCTCTTGTACTGCAGAGGAGGGGTGGGTCATGGTAGATAAGGTCTTCTTCTGTGGCAACGAATAGTCTGCCAGATTAATGTGTTTGGTTGGAGGAGGCACAGACTCGATAACCTGAGGGAAATGACCCTGGGTCACACCCCCTTTAGCTCTTTCAGCATTTGGTGGAATCTTGGGATGGGCATCTGTAGAAGCTGGCCCTTGCTTGTGGTTCAACTGTTGGGGCTTTCCAGAATTTGCCATTTGGGTGGAATGTAGTGCGGCCTCGGTCATTCCGGTCATGCTAAATCCATGTCTGGTTTGAAACTGCTGCTGCAACTGGAGATGTGGAGGAAATGCTTGTTCGGCACGCCCATAACGTCTGTCTAAATTATATCCTTGAAGGACCTCTTGCAAAAGGCTTGGAAACTGCTGCAGCTGAGCGTTATCCTCATGGACTCTTGGCCCTGCACCTTCAGTCCTCTTCAACGATGCCTCTACTAGGTCTTTAGAATGAGCAGGGCCATACGCAGACTGGGGCTGCTGCTGCCCTGGGTATCTGGAGACAGCCTCCATGGCTCCCCCTGGCCCGCTCCTACCCCTGCTTTTCAATGAAGCTTCAGGGCCATATTGTGGCTCAGGGTAGCTATATTTGTGCGGGCCCAATTGTGGGTGATTTTGAGAACGTCCAAAATTTGGCTTCTGGTGGAGTTGGTGGTGAGCAGAGCAAACCGTTAAATCAACACCTTCTTCCCCATTGCGACTGCTGGGGTCTCTGACGTAGTGCCGGGGACCTTTCTCTTCGGCACTAGGGTCCTGAAGGCCCTTGGTCTTGTCTGGGTGACCACCTTCAGGCCGAGTCGAAACAATGACGCCCACACTGCTGGCATTTTGTTGCTCCTCAGACATCTTCTGTGGTCCTTCACGCTCATTACTGTGTCCACTGGAGCCGCTATTAAATCTGTTTTCTTTGTCACGACCATCCTGCAGGAGGTTGACTTCACCTTTGCCTTGCATTTGATTGTCACCTTTGTCTCTCGTTTTAACCACAGCTCCACTCTCACTCTTAATGACTTCCTTTTTCACTTCCATCATCTTCCTGTGGCCATATCGATTATCTCCATGTGGTGGCTCTGGTCGACAGTTTTGTTTGGGAGGAGGATCATCACAAAGCGAAGAGTGGGTTCGAGAAACTGGAGCAGTGGAATAGTGTTGTCCGGGCTCAGCTGGTGGGGGGCATACAGATGGAGACGCAGAGGGAATGCGGGCTTCGTTTGGTTTCATCTCAGAAAACCCTGCTTGTTTTGTCATTGGCTCGGAGTGTATCATTGTTTTATCATGGGACGCCTTGCCTGCCTGCGATTGGTTAAGACTGTGAGAAGGCGGGCAGAAGCCTGCAGGTTCAGAACCACTGCTTGCGCCACTCATCTGTCTGGCTCGCCGGTGTTCTCCCTCAGAGTACTGCTCCTCTCGCTCAACCTTGGCGACCGATGGCCCCCGCTCTGACATTACCAGGGAGTCTTCGTCAGCCCCGGCCTCAGAACCATCACCACCAACCCCGCCACTACCTTCTCTGACCGTGCTAGTGCTTGACGCCGCACTCGCATTACGACTCCGTTGTTGCATTTGGGGAATGGCATGCGCCGCCTGCTGCTGCTGCTGCATATGTCCGCCATCTTTGCCCTTCTTTTGGGAAAACACAGTGTCGGTGAGCAGCATGTGTTGTACGGTGTTCGGTAAGTTGGCTACTTGGGAAGTCAAGGCATTCAGACTGTTAAGGCCAGCGTCTTGCATTTTCTCGAGCGGAGATGAGTATATCGCGGAGCCATCGTCACGCGATCTATCTCCCATGCCGGCGCCCATTCGGCTGCGACTATTCGACGGGTGCCCACTCGCCATCGCTGCATTCACGCCCTGAGGCTTGTGGCCGCCACTGCTACCGCAGCTGCTGATGCTGCTGTTGGAGTTGGGCGTTGGGCTAAGCTGAGGCACGTTCTGCAATACCCTTCCCTGGCCATGGCCTCCACGGGGGGGTGCAATAGGTTGGGCTGGAGGATGTCCTGCAGGGTTACCATGGGCCTCCGGGACACCCATCAGAGGGGAAGGGGATGAGCTACAGTTGGGGGACTGCACTGCAGAGGCTGCTGGAGACGGATTAGACACAGGGCTGAAGTTTTGGTTGATTGGATTCTGCTGAGCATTGGAGTGCATTGGGGATTTGGCGATTTCTTGCGACACTGTGTGAGGTATATTGGGGTTGGAGGCCTGGTGATGTTTAGCGTACAGCGAGGCATTGGACGGGCCCTGCTGCTGCATCTTGACTGGAGGGTCGTAGCCAGCGCGGCCATGCTGGGAACTGTGGTGTTGCAGAGGGGCTTGCTTGTGGAGGGTGTGACTCTGTGGGGAGTAGCCAGGGTAGGGGGAGGCATGGTAACTCTGCTGCACGTTCTCCATGTGTGTAACGTTGTTAGGGGCTGCAGACGCTGAACTGGCTGAGTTGGAGCTGGCGGCAACACCTGCGGAGCTGTTGACTTTGGGATCGAACCCAGCGGTACCAGTTCCGTCATGGTAGCGTTGAGGAGGGGGGCTATACATTCCCGATGAGCCCGAAGGAGTGCCTCCCTGCGGGGAGTAGTGCGGATACTGTGGGGTCATTCGGTGCGAGGCTTGGGGATAGTTCCTATGCTGCTGTCCATGGTGTGCAGACTGGTATCCCTGTCCTTGCTGGCGGAGCTGCATGGAGGCAGGGTTCTGGCTCAAACTGTACTGATGCGAGGGAGAGAATGCTCCTGCCTCGCCCCCAGAGCCAGCCGTGGCACCATAGTCCACCGGGTACGGCGACATCATGCCAGGTGACTGTGCCGAGCCTGACACGGCGTGGCGGTACTGCTGAGGTATATGTCCATCAACGCCAGGGTAGCCAAACCCGGCCCCATAGCCCATAACCCCGCCCCTCCTAGGTCGTTCCTTGCCACCCATTGAGAAATAGTAATCCATGGCTTCCTTGCGATAGGGATTGCCGCCGCTGTTGCCTGCGCTGCCGTGGAGGTTAGCCTGGGGGGCAGGAGAGTCTCCGACCCCCCTGGCACGGCCGCTGTATGCCAGCATGTGGGAGGCTTGGCTTGGGTGGGGGTGTCCTCGATGGAGGCTTGCCTGCTGCATGGCCGTGTAGTCCTCCGCCATGCGGGGGGAGATGTGGGGATCTGCTGGTTGAGGAGGATAAGTAGGGCCTCCACCGCTCCTCCCACTGAAGCCAGGAGGCAGAGAAGGAGGTACTGGGCTGTTTGAAAAGTGTTGCATTTTTCGTACTTTCCAGGGGAAAAAATGTCAATAGTGAAGGCAGCGAGTCCTTCTGTGCAGACAGGAAAATAAAATGGCAGTCTAAAATTTGATGGTAGAACGATGAAATCTCTTCTTTAAAACAGTGGAGGCAGATGAACACATCACGTTAATATTCACACTTATAGCAGCAAAGAGTCAACGGTTAGGTCTAGGCAGACCATAATATGTATGAGAAGGATCAAGGCAGATCTAATGGTTTTTTTCTCTGGCCTTCAGTAAGGCCTGACAAGATAGAAACTCATATTGTGGAAAAATGATTAAAACCTATATGTGCATGAGCAAGTTCAAAATTAGATCCATCGGCAAAAACATACAAGATACACAGCTGTTCACATGTTGCTGCAGCAGTTTGGCACAAAAATATCGAAACCAGCTGAGATGTTCGATGATCAAGGCGCAACGTTCTCAAATGGTTTCTCCGGGCTGTAGTGTCATAAAGGAGAGAAGAGCTAAGACTCGAGGGTTGAGATAAAAGGTGGGAATAGCTAACCCACGTGCAAAAAAAGAAAAGGTTCTGTTAACTCCTAGGACATCATCCTGTAGCAGCGAACGCTCCGGTCATCACTGCGCTTTGCAGCTCTGTTTAGGACCACAGCGGGATGAGGATGTTCAGTGACACTAGTCGAGCCTTCACCAGAAGATTCTAGAGGAACACAATCCATGGGTATCTTCATCCGTCTTAAACAGTCACAGACGCTTCTTCCACTGGTCATTCCTTTCCTAATACTAGTTTGATGGGTGAACGATATGTTGGGCAGTCTTTGATCTCTGTGGGCTAACCGTTTGTTTCTTCTCCGTGCTCTTCAGGATCTAATGCATCGATCGACCTTCTGGCTGTTGGCTTCACTTCTGCTTCGTAACTCCATGTCATCGATATCCTCAAAGTCCACAATCTCCTTTGTAGCTCTGCTTTAGTTTGGGGAGTTTATGCTGTGGTTTCTCTCTCTTTCTCCAGTCTCTGCGGGCAGTAGAATTCATCTTCCCAGAGATGGCCCGAACGGTCCACACAATCCTGAAAACACACAAAATAAAAACCCAAAATATGTCAATAGTCTTGCATGAAAAACACAAGCGTATTTCTTTATCGATATGACGCAACAGTATAACTTGTGTAGGAGACACAGAATACAGTCAAGGAATATTTTCTGAATTACAATTATATGCATGGTATGGCTTAGGAGTCAATTTGAGCAAACATATGTGCAGACATTAAACCACTGAGGACAAATTGATAATTCATTCAGTCACATGTTCGTTACTAAAATTATCGCCCAAGTTCATTCCTCCGTAGCTGGGCCTGCTTTAATTATGAAATGGTTGATAGTGTAATTACATTAGGCTTTGGTGACATCCCCCGTCACTATATATTTCCCATAAGGCCTCCCATCTAGCGCCAACTCATACTTCACCAGCTGACAATAGTTGTATTTATTTAGATCAGCATTATATTAATATATTCCCCATGAACAATGTAACTTGACCAAAATATCCCGAAAAAAAAAGAGGGAACAAAACATTTTTTTTTAAATTGTAATAGTCTACCTATCTCCTGGAGGCAGACATATGCAATGTGACTGCTGAATGCACAACGTACTACCCTTGAATTACTTCTGTAGGTGTGATATGTTTATCGATTTCTGTACTTCACTGCCTTGCTCTTAAAATTTTTTTCTCTCATTTTAACAGTATGATTAGTGTTCTGAAATCCATCTTCTGTCACCGAGATTCAATGACCTTGTTCTTTATCAGAGGTTTGTGTTGTGTGGTTTACTAGAGCTCTACGGCGTTTACTAGAGATTTGTTTTGTTTACTAGACATTTGTCATTTTATTTACTAGTTCTGTGCTGGCTATAGGCCTGTTGTTGACTAGAGGCCTGTTGTTACTGGTGGCCTGTTGATGTTACTGGTGGCCTGTTGATGTTACTAGTGGCCTGTTGATGTTACTAGTGGCCTGTTGTTGTTGTTACTAGTGGCCTGTTGTTGTTACTAGTGGCCTGTTGTTGTTACTAGTGGCCTGTTGTTGTTACTAGTGGCCTTTTGTTGTTACTAGTGGCCTGGTGAGGTTTCTAGTGGCCTGTTGAGGTTTCTAGTGGCCTGTTGTTGTCACTAGTGGCCTGTTGTTGTTACTAGTGGCCTGGTGAGGTTTCTAGTGGCCTGTTGAGGTTTCTAGTGGCCTGTTGATGTTACTAGTGGCTAGTTGTTGTTACTAGTGGCTAGTTGTTGTTACTAGTGTGGCTAGTTGTGGTTTCTAGTGGCCTGTTGTTGTTTCTAGTTGACAGTTGTTGTTGTTGTTGTAACTAGAGGCCTTCTGTTACCTAGACTTATGTGTTGTTTACAAGTTGATGTGTTGTGTGCAGTAGGCTACATGGCACACTGGTTATCTGTGAAGGGATGTTTTGTGTTGCTTAGTAGAATTTTTGTTGACAGCTAGATCATTGTGTTTAGTAGTTGTTAATGTTTTTGCAGTGCACAGTTTATCTGTGAATGTATCAGTGTTGTTGTTTGGATAAAATGCGGGTTGTCAAGATCTTTTTTTACTCCAGCAAATTAGAAGTCAGCTTATCAGGCAGGACAAAGTCAAGCAACGATTCTGTGTAATAAAGACCAACTAAACCTATGCATCTATCCAATACTGTCAGAATGAGGGTGCTTCAGGAAAACTATTGAAGTATAATCTCCTTCATGTGTAGTAGAGATTGTATGATGCTGTGTTTCGATATGATAAGGACGTGGGTTCTGTTTATTTTTGGAAAGTAAGCATTGCAATGCATCAGAACTTCTATGATGTTCGATAGAAAATCTAGTTCAAGTAGGTCTCAATTCACTATCATAGCAACTTTACATGGTCTTAAATCTTGTATAAAATAGTTGTGCACAAATTGGCTCCAAAGAATGGTATAGGTTTTGTCAAATGTAATCATAATTCACTCGAACAAAAACAAACATCCACACATTTCTGGGATCAATGCCATTCACTCGTTTAAGGACTAAGAAGTCTATTTATGAATTAGATTCGATTTAGATTAATTGAATGTCTCTAAAGTAAGACTATCGAAAGCTGCCAGCCTAGCAGAATATCCTCAGTCAAGAAAACACATCAGAGGTCTGAGTGAACACATCTGGGGACAGATCCAGTGGATCTATCCGGGGGTTTCCATCCCCAAATATCCATAACAGCTGAAGTACAACCAGACGACCGTATTCACAATACACACCTCACACAAAATAAACCATTTAATCATGTCATCAATACACTGCATAAGCAGGCGAGTCAGCCAAGTGGATATTTAGTGGATAGTCCAGAGATAATTAAACCCACGGACTCATTTGTAATTTGGTGTAAGGAAAAAGCTAAAATAGGCAACTAAGTTCTGACGTTGTATGGGGGTTTGATTGTTGCTATAATAACACATAAGACGTTTGGTCTTAGCATCGGTATATAAAACGCAATAAGCAGCCGAGCGATATGTCTATCTTAGCTTGGTAGCGTTAGCCAAGACGTCTTATTATCCGCTGCTAATTAACTGCGGCTATATGGCTAGTTAGCTTCCATAACCAGATAGCCTAGTTTAGCTTGCTGTCAGCAGACGTATTAGTGAACAAAACACAAGCCGATTAACCTAAGAGGCTAGGATGACGAGCACAGCAGCTTTAGCTCCGAAAGAGAAAATAGGTGATTAGGTGCAGATGTTTTCCCCTCTGCAGATCGGGGGCCAGTTTTAACCGGGTTAGCATATCATGTTTAATAATAGAAACGCTACGGATGCTGCGAACAACAGGAGCCTTCCGTTCAGACACCAGCACACCTACCAGCGATACACGCTGACGAGCCAACCCGGGCTAGCTCGGTTTATCCTGGACGCATACCTGAGACTGTGGCTCTAAACGGGCCCTCGGCGGGTGAACGGCTGGAACCCCGGTCTGGAGTCGGCTCCTACGCCGCCTTCCCCTCTCTCTCCCTGGCGTCAGGACAACCCCGGCCAGCGGCGGTGAAGTCGGGGGGCCCCGTCACGACAACCCGATTCACAGGCCCCTTTCTTATGCTCTTTTCTCCCCCCTTTTCTTTTGTCTTCACCTCCAGAAATGATGATGGGAGCGGAACACAATCGGGGGTTGCCTGTGGGTCCCGTAGGCGGCGAGGTCCATACACCCCCCGCCCCCCTCTCCTCTCTCTCTCTCCTTTCACACACTGTGGAGGTGAATCCGCGAAGCTCCCTCTAACACCGAACACACCGCCGCCCTTCGAGCCGCCACTAACACATGCATATCTCCAAATGAAATCCCATTTGCAATCCCATGCCTTCATCAGCAGCACGGCCAATTCGTGTTCCTGTTAGGGTACTGTGTTTTTTTTTTCTTGCAACAGAAAGACCGCCTTGAGAATGCATAGCCTCCTATTCCCCTCCCGCACCCCCTCTCCATCACACCCCTAACCTCCCCTCCCTCGCTCTACCCTTTCCCTTTCATTGATTTCCATCTATTTATTCCGTTTAATTATGATATTGTATAGGCCCATGGACGTTGCGGATTATGTGCGGGCATGGTGTGTGTGTGTGTGTGTGTGTGTGTGTGTGTGTGTGTGTGTGTGTGTGTGTGTGTGTGTGTGTGTGTGTGTGTGTGTGTGTGTGTGTGTGTGTGTGTGTGTTCTGATGTGGTGTGTGTGTGTGTGTGTGTGTGTGTGTGTGTGTGTGTGTGTGTGTGTGTGTGTGTGTGTGTGTGTGTGTGTGTGCGCGCGTGCGTGTGTGTGTGTTTCGGACGTGTCTTCAGACGGAGTCTTTGTTCTCAACTGATCTCAAGTGAAAGTGGATTGATTGAGTCACGCAGTACAAAGGCACCGTGGCTGAACAGATTACAAAGAGCCAATATGTTAAAATATATGAAAAACATGAAATATCGGCTAGTATTGAGGAGGGGATGGCTGGTGCAATGTGGTAGTATAGACTGAGGGTTGCCTGCATTGTTACATGTAGATAACATGCATGTAAGATATGTAGATCTATGAAGCAAGCAGCCAATTTCGGTTGGCCATCATTTTAGCATAAGACAATAGCGAACATGCTATTAAAAGGCTGTTCCATGGCTGAATGCACTGTTTAGTTGGCAGCTAGCATGGTCTCACAGTAGGCAGACCCCCTCACACGTGGATTATTATGCTCTGGCCTCTGCCCCTCATTCATAGAGCTTCACGTCTAATGCACTGCAGTGTCTAGCACACACACACACAAGCAGACAAGCATCTGTACGCACACTTGCCTGCATGCATGCAAACACATGCATGTAGACACATGCGCGCACGGCACGTCCATATGCAGTCAGTCACTGGAATAGTCAGTCTTCCTCCTCTTCATCTCTAAACAATCCAATATGTTTTCCTTGCAGATGCACGTCTATTTCCATCATGGTTGCCATGGCAACTGCATCACACTGCCTTAACTGTGGATAATTTGTAAGCTACGTATCTACGATGAGTTTTTTCTTTTCTTTTATTGCTTGCGCACTTTCAAGGTGAGAGTGCGCTAGTAAAAATATTCAGACAAACACAACAGACACAATGGAATGATTGACAGCAGTATTCTTGTATACCAGAATAGATGTATACAAATATACAGGAATACTACTATGACATGTATATCTGTAAAGGTCTATATGCAGATACCTGTACAGATATACTTTTATACATACATAAACAGAGTATATTGTATAGATGTATGCACGTACTACTGTATATATCTATAATACAGACATACTTGTGTTTATACGTGGATAGATGTGTACAGATATCAATGCAGTATACCTTTATATGTAGTATACTTGTATAGATAAGTAACACATGAATGCAGGCATACATCTATCAATGTATACCTGTATTCAAAAGCACATACAATTATATAGATGTATACTGGGTAATGATAAACAGGTATACAAGCGATCAATGAATACTGAATACGTATAAAATGCTATAGATGTATACGTGGAAACAAACATAAAGGTATTTGTATCTCTCATCCCTCTGGCCTGTTCAACGTCTCAAACGCCCAAGGATGTAGAGGATGACTGTTTCCTAAGGACGAGACGTTAAACCGAGGGCCTGAGGTGACTTAAGACCCAATGACACACATCTCTTCACTAGAGTAGGGGTGGTTATCCCACTGTCCTGGCACACACACACACACCAGCACATACACACACACACACACACACACACACACACACGCACGCACGCACGCACACGCACGCACGCACGCACGCACGCACGCACGCACGCACACAAACACACACACACGCACACAAACATAAACACACACATACAAATAAAACACACACACAAACCCATACCCAAACACACACATACATACATACGTACGTACATACATACATACATACGTAATACATACATACATACGTACGTACGTACATACATACATACATACATACGTACATAGTACATACATACGTACGTACGTACATACATACATACGTACATACGTACATACATACGTACATACGTACATACATACGTACATACATACGTACGTACATACGTACGTACGTACGTACATACGTACGTACATACATACGTACGTACGTACATACACACGTACGTACATACATACACACGTACGTACATACATACATACATACGTACGTACATACACTGTACATACACATACACACAAAATAGCATATCAGGATGCACTGTATGACATAATCCGGCAGCAGCAGTGGGTATGTATGTATGTATGTATGTACATACATACGTACATACATACATACATACGTACGTAAATACATACATACGTACGTACGTACGTACGTACATACGTACGTACATACATACATACGTACGTACATACAACGTACATACATACATACGTACATACATACATACGTACGTACATACATACATACATACATACACACATACCCAATGCTGCTGCCGGATTATGTCATACAGTGCATCCTGATATGCTATTTTGTTGAACTTTATGACATTTTATTTGATCTTTATGACATCGCAGTGAGACAAGAGAGCTCTGCCAATAAACTTAACACTCAATAAAACACGGAAAATGTCAAACCGCAACATAAAAACAGTAAATAAAACACAGAGAGATATCTAATGGGCTGTAGGTGTACAGTCAAAGGAGGTCTGATCCTCAAACCTAAAAATAAGTTTCATATGTTTTAGAATATAGGAGATGTAAATGACCTAGAGTGACATAGCGGCGCGAGAGTGAAATAAGAGTTTTTCTTTTGTCTTCATTCAGAGTGAAGGCAGATAAATAATACATACTTTTGGATTGAAGAGAACTTGGTTGAGCACTTTTCAAAGATCTCATTGACGACCATTATAACCTGTTCTCATAGACTACATTATAACCTCTTCTCATAGACTACCATTATAACCTCTTCTCATAGACTACCATTATACCTGTCTTCATAGACTACCATTATAACCTGCCCTCATAGACTACCATTATAACCTGTCCTCAGACTACCATTATAACCTGCCCTCATAGACTACCATTATAATCTACCCTCATGGACTATCATTATAACCTGTTCTCATACAACCCGGTCTCACGAAAATATGTGACACTGTCACGTTATTTTAATCTATTGTTCGTGATCAGGGACACGTATTTTCAAAAATTTTGTGTCAAAAAGCACAATTTCAAACTGTCATGGCAACGTCCGCTCGGACACTGGACTTGCGAGGCATTGTCTGTGATCACTAACAATATGACAGCTTTTGGCCACCCGTTTCTACTTAAAATTGTCTGTGATAACTAACAATATGACAGCTTTTGGTCACCCATTTCTACTTAAAATAGTCTGTGATAACTAACAATACGACAGCTTTTGGCCACTCGTTTCTACTTTTGCCTAACAATTTACGGATATATTAAATGCAGGTGCGCTGCTCTGTAGGCAAACTGCGAAGGAAACAAGGGTAGCTGCTTCATCTGTTCTTTTTAGAATGGTATCTTGATGTTTATTGTACCTATAGCCATCTATTGTCTTGTTCTTGGCTATGTGAATGAAAGTCTGCGTCGATGCCTCACAAGTCCAGTGTCCAAGCAGACGTTGCCATGACAGTTTGAAAATTGTGCTTTTTGACACGAAAATTTTGAAAATACGTGTCCCTGATCACGAACAATAGATTAAAATAACGTGACAGTGCACATATTTTCGTGAGACCGGGTTGCCTCATAGACTACCATTATAACCTGTCCTCATAGACTACCATTATAACCTGTCCTCATAGACTACCATTATAACCTGTCTTCATAGACTACCATTATAACCTGTACTCATAGACTACCATTATAACCTGTCCTCAATGACTACCATTATAACCTGTCCTCATAGACTACCATTATATCCTGTCCTCAATGACTACCATTATAACCTGTCCTCATAGAATACCATTATAACCTGTCCTCATAGATTATAAATACAACAAGTCCTCATAGATTTCCATTATAACCTTTCCTCAGACTACCATTATAACCAGTCCTGATAAGACTACCATTATAGCCTGTCCACATAGCTTTGTCCATTTTAGTGTTCTAGTCATCATTTATTTATTTAAAGGGCTCATGTCATGCCACCCGGTGTGGGTGTGATTAGCTGGTACAAGCCATTTGGGAAGAAATGATTTTCATAGTGACATCACAAGTGGGCGTGTCCACCCAGATATACGAAGGATAGATGAGTCTACCAGCCTACCCAGTGGACTGTAGCAAACGTTGCTTACACACCTGGTGGCATGACATGTGCCCTTTAAGTAAAAGTTAAAGAATTGCATTACTTCACAATTTGTTTCCATGGAAACGCTATGCAAACAGGTATTAGCCCGCCATCATGCTACTTAACACCATGCTAGCATCTCCACTTCTTTGAGATGACTGGAAATAAAAGCCGATTTTTTTTCTTTGACCGTGAGAGTTTATTTCCCCACTCGGGGTCAGGGTAGTCTGGTCTGGGGGATTGACTTGCACCTGAAAGGTTGGTTTTTAGTCAAGCATTCTAGCAGGACGCCCTAACCCCTACCTGATCCTCAATGACATGTCTCGCAATTCATTTTAATTGTCTGATAAAAAGTAATGGGTAACAGGCCTAATAGTATACCATAATGATTAACAAAACTAAACCCACAATTTAATGTTACCATCATATACCTTTTCATATTAAACCCAGACCGAACTGTCCTGAATCCAATGCAACCTGAACCAAACCGTTCCAAATGCATTGTGGGAATGAGTTAATTAAAAACCTTCCCTCGTCTTTCAGCACAATAACTCAAGTAAATTAGTACAATAAAACCAATTAGGATTTGGGATTAACCCGAATCATTTTGCCTGAGAATATAGATTGCAATCGTAGGTGTTGTATTGTGCCCTGACCCTGATTTTTTGATGGCATCAAAGTATGTGTGGTGTAACTACAGTAAAGCGAAAATGAAAAAACTTCATGTGGCATATAATGATGCTCTGAGAATTTTGCTTAAAACTCCCAGGGGGGGTAGTGCGAGTGAAATGTTTGTGACAAACAATGTGCCAACTTTCAATGCTGTTCTGAGAAATGTAATGTATAGATTCATGGGCAGATTGACTGGGTCTATGAACACGATTATTGTGTCTCTAATTGATATCTCTCAGAGTGACACAAGGTACTCATCTTGCTTCTGGAAACATTGGACCCGAAGCTTGTATGTGTGTTTTTTAATTATGTTTGTATTATAATTGATAATGCCTCATTTGCATTCCTTCTTAAATGTTTTATATTGTTTTATATATGCGTGTGTGTGTGTGTGTGTGTGTGTGTGTGTGTGTGTGTGTGTGTGTGTGTGTGTGTGTGTGTGTGTGTGTGTGTGTGTGTGTGTGTGTGTGTGTGTGTGTGTGTGTGTGTTTATATGCGTATATATATATATATGTATGTATGTATATGTGTATATATATGTAGTGTGCTGTATATGTGGACCTTCCTGTGTCTTGAATAAAGTTATAATAATAATAATAATATGTATATGTATATGTATATGTATATTTTTAAACTACAACAACGGATGAACGTTAAGGAGCAGAAAGAGCTCACTCCATGAAAGACCCTTGAGCGACAGTGATGTGCTATACCCTCCACAGCCACCTGGGGTCAGTGTTAAAACAGCATACTGACGCTAGGGCGGTTGCCTCCTCCTCCACTGCTCTGTCCCTTTGAAGTCTTTGCTTATAACTTATGATTTGGTGCAATTTCATGGACTTTCATCTTTCCTTCAGCACGGTATTTGCTCTTGCAGGGCGGCAGAATTACTATGCTTCCATAAAAAAAAACAAAAGCGATCCGACCCAACTGACTCGAGATGTGGTCATTTGTATAAGGCTCGTAGGCCTACTTATTCAATATCTTTGATGTGCAATTATTTTTTTACTATTATTATTATCATTTCGAATCTTATAGTGGTATACTATTTCACTTTGAACCACGAGTTGCATATCGTTCACTCAAGGTATTAATTAATGATTATATATTAATAGGCCTATGAATATGAATTAATATTAATTATAGTATATTGACAATGTTCTTTTTATAAGTTGGTGGGTTCCACACACACACACACACACACACACACACACACACACACACACACACACACACACACACACACACACACACACACACACACACACACACACACACACACACACACACACACACACACACACACACACACACACACACACACAGCGTTACCTGTCTGTGACGCGGAGAGGATGGACATGTATTTCCACCAGAGGGCGCCCTCTCCTTGGACCTAGCCGAGCTCAACTCCCGTGTTCTGAAACTCGTCGCCTAGCAACCGCAGAACCCTGCCTCCAATCACTACGGATACCGGGAGGGGGGGCGGCGGGGCGGCGGGGCGGTGGGGCGGGGCGGGGGGCAACCTGACTTACATACCGAGAGAGGGGGTATGCGGGGGGTTGGGGGGCAGAGAGAGAGACTGGCCCAATTAGGAAGGTTTGTCTTAAGGGTGGCTTCTGTCTTCCCCCCCCACACACACACACGCACACCAAGCACACACGCACTAAGCACACACACACACAAACACATACACCAAGGGTCCAGGTTCTTTCCTGGGTGTGTGTGTGTGTGTGTGTGTGTGTGTGTGTGTGTGTGTGTGTGTGTGTGTGTGTGTGTGTGTGTGTGTGTGTGTGTGTGTGTGTGTGTGTGTGTGTGTGTGTGTGTGTGTGTGTGGTGTGTTGGTGTGTGTGTGTGTGTGTGTTTGTGTTTAGTGTGTGTATGTCTGATAAGTGTCTGTTCTCTACAACACACACAAACACACACTTACATGTATACATAGAAGTATACATCAACACACACACACACACACACACACACACACACACACACACACACACACACACACACACACACACACACACACACACACACACACACACACACACACACACACACACACACACACATAGCCCAGCTCGGTGACCTGTCCTTAGAGATACTGATTGTACTATACACATACAAAATATCAAAAGTATACATTTGTGTAATATTTGGTATATTTTATGTCTAATGAACTCTGCAAAATGTTCTTCGATAAATCCAGCACTCCACATTCAGAAGTTTAGATCAGTGAGAGAGAGAGAAAGTGGGGGGGAGATAGAAGGGAGAGAGAGAGAGAGAGAGATGAGAGAGAGAGTTAGAGAGATAGAGTGTGAGAGATTGTGTGTGTGTGTGTGTGTGTGTGTGTGTGTGTGTGTGTGTGTGTGTGTGTGTGTGTGTGTGTGTGTGTGTGTGTGTGTGTGTGTGTGTGTGTGGTGTGTGTGTGTGTGTGTGTGTGTGTATATGTGTGTGTGTGTGTGTTTGTGTGTTGTGTGTGTGTGTGTGTGTGTGTGTGTGTGTGTGTGTGTGTGTGTGTGTGTGTGTGTGTGTGTGTGTGTGTGTGTGTGTGTGTGTGTGTGTGTGTGTGTGTGTGTGTGTGTGTGTGTATGTGTGTGTGTGTGTGTGTGTGTGTGTGTGTGTGTGTGTGTGTGTGTGTGTGTGTGTGTGTGTGTGTGTGTGTGTGTGTGTGTGTGTGTGTGTGTGTGTGTCTGAAAGCAGAATGACAGAGAAAGTGAGCGCGAGTGAATGAGAGAGTGGGAGAGAGCGCATGCTGCTGTTGCCAAGGCAACCATCCCTCTTTGCTCTGCGCTTTAACCCTTTCTCTCCATCCCTTAGTTTCACCTTCTGTCCTTTACCCCCCTGTTCTCCCTCTCTTTCTTTCTCTCTCTGTCTCTCTCTCCCTCTCTCTCTTCACCCCCCTGATCTCTCCTTCTGTCCCCATCCCTCTCTCCGTCTGTCTATCCACTACCCCTATCTCTTAACCTCCCTCTCTCCTCTCTCTTTATACCTCTCCCTCTCTATCTCCCTCCCTCTCTTTCTCTCTCTCCACCTCTCTTTACCTCTACCTCTCTACTAACTTTAACGGAATAAGTCTGATTTCTACGCAGCTGTACTACCTTACTGTTAGTCTTATCCAAACAATAACCAAAAAATAAATGAATTCAATGCGTGTGCCTGTTTGGTAAAATTGGTAGCCTACATGGAAATGTAGCTCTTGGAGCGCCGGTGGGCGAAGCACGAACAACATATTCCTAAAATCCGGAAGCACGTCGGGACTTTATGTAACTTAAATGGTTTGATAATGATGTGAGTAATATACTGCACTGGTCCTGATGCTGATATATCCGGTTGCTAGGTAACAGTCCTCCATCGTCAAACTGTAGATACTCTGGGGCTGTGAGGTACGACGACGACGGCCCCCTGAAACAGAGCATGAGATAGGAAGGCGGGAGGGGGGGGAGGAGTTGGAGGGAGGGATGGAGAGGGGGAGATAGAAGGAGAGCGATGGGGAGGGAGAGATGAGAGAGGAAGGGAGGGAGCGACAGTGAATCTGAATGGGAATAAGAGGGAGATGGAAAGAGATAGAAAAAGAGAAAGAAAAAGAGAGAGGGATGAGAGGGAGAGAGGGAGAGAGACTGAATACAGATTTTGCTTGGCTTTCGTTGCGCGACCACTAATGGAGCTCAATTATATGGCCTTCAGATCCTAAGGAATAGTTATAACATATCATATTGGTAAAGGAATAGTCATATTATATCATATTGGTAAAGGAATAGTTATAATATATCATATTGGTAAAGGAATAGTCATAATATATAATATTGGTAAAGGAATAGTCATAATATGTTATAATATATTATAACTATTCCTTTACCAATATTATTGGTAAAGGAATAGTTATAATATATCATATTGGTAAAAGAATAGTCATAATATATTATATTGGTAAAGGAATAGTTATAATTTATTACAAAGGAATAGTTTTATTGAATTGAATATTGAATTGAATAGCTCTATTATATCGTATTAGTAAAGGAATAGTTATTTTATGTGATATTAGTCAAGAAATAGTTTTATTATATTGGGAAAAAAAGGAAAAAATGAAATCGGTTGGAATAGTTATATAATATACTATAAGTAAAGGAATAGTTATATCATATTATAACATGAATAGTTGTATTAACTTTATTATAGTAATAAAGGAATATTTATATTATTTAAGGAATAGCTATATTAGAATAATATTGTGAATGTGTAGTTACATAATAATTATATTATAAAGGAATAGTTGGGTAAACTGCATTAGTAATGGAGTAGTTATATTATATCAGTTAAAGAGTCAAACCTGAATAATCACACATCCTGTCATTTACTTTATCAGACAATTTCATTGTTGTGATTCAGACATTCTTTTTCATATTCAGACTGTTCATCACGCTAAGAATAAATAATTAAGTAAATAACTACAATGAACGCTGTCTTCAATTTAACTCCTAGAGCTACTCTTAAGGTTGTCACTCTTCTTTTCAGAGTCCTGATCCCCAGTTTCCTCTCGCCCTCAATAAAGACTCGACCCCTCCCTCGGTCTCTCCCCTCCTTCACCATCTCTCCATCTTAATATTTCAGGCTGACATACAATAAAACAGCAGCCTTGGAGAGAAACAGTGTGTTGAGAATGTTTGAGAGAGATGGAGAGAGAGTGGGAGAGCTAGAGGGAGGGAGAGCTAGAGGGAGAGAGAGAGAGAGAGAGAGAGAGAGAGAGAGAGAGAGAGAGAGAGAGAGAGAGAGAGAGAGAGAGAGAGAGAGAGAGAGAGAGAGAGAGAGAGAGAGAGAGAGAGAGAGAGAGAGAGAGAGAGAGAGAGAGAGAGAGAGAGAGAGAGAGAGAGAGAGAGAGAGAGAGAGAGAGAGAGAGAGAGGGAGGGTGAGCTAGAGGGAGAGAGAGAGAAAGGGGGAAGGAGAGAGGGAGGGAGAGCTAGAGGGAGAAAGAGAGAAAGGGGGAGGGAGGGAGAGAGAGGGAGAGAGAGAGAGAGAGAGAGAGAGAGAGAGAGAAGAGAGAGAGAGAGAGAGAGAGAGAGAGAGAGAGAGAGAGAGAGAGGGAGAGAGAGAGGGAGAGAGAGAGGGAGGGTGAGCTAGAGGGAGAGAAAGAGAAAGGGGGAGGGAGAGAGGGAGGGTGAGCTAGAGGGAGAGAGAGAGAGAAAGGGGGAGGGAGAGAGAGAGAGAGAGAGACAGAGAGAGAGAGAAAGGGGGAGGGAGAGAGAGGGAGGGAGAGAGACGGAGAGAGAGAGAAAGGGGAGAGAGAGAGAGGGAGGGTGAGCTAGAGGGAGAGAGAGAGAAAGGGGGAGGGAGAGAGAGAGGAGGAGAGAGAGGGGGGGGGCGAGAGCAGGCACTAAAGAGAAAGTGTTTGAAATAGTGGCAGTTGATACGGTGAATAGACAGCGATGAAGGGAAGAAAATAACTGGTAAAATAGAGGGCCACACGAGCGCACACACTCGGTCACACACACCCTCACACACTCATACACATATACTCACTCTCACACTTTCTCACACACACAAACACTCTCACACACTCTTTGTCACACACACACACACAAATTATCAAACACTCATACTCACTCTCACATACAATTTCTCACATACAAACACACAAACACACACACATGACCCAAGAAGAATTTGTGAAATGTATCATTTTTTTTATTAATACTCAACACTTGAATTGGTTCATCACGTACAAAGAGAAAGAGTCTTATTTGAGAACTTACTTATTATCCTTAGTAGAAGTACCTTGTTTTGCCATAACGTGGTTAATTTTGTTACTGGGATTATTTTGATAATTTCCTTAAAAAAGAAGATAAATGTTTGTCGCTTATTTACACAACCTGTACATTTCATAGATTTTGTGTCGTTGTCCGTTTGTGTAAAAATTCCCAAACATCTTAAAGCAAAGGGCCACAAAAAGAGAAAAGGATGGCCAAGAATATTATGTATATTATTATGTATACAATTAGTAATATTCATATCTTACATTGTGTTTGCGCCACAGTAAATTCAACCAGGGTTGTGATGACAACAGGTTCATCTCCTCAGTATCCCCCCCCCCCCCCCCCACCCCATCACCACAGCAGACAGAGAGCGGGACGTCAGCTTAGAAACAATAACATGGACCATATGCATCTGTCAGAAACACACACACCCATGCTTAACACACACTCACACATTCGCCCATGCTTAACACACACACACACACACACACACACACACACACACACACACACACACACACACACACACACACACACACACACACACACACACACACACACACACACGTTAAACAGCTGTTGCAATAGGTGAGCAAAGATTTAAAAAAAGGAACATATTTTAAACGGTTTCCTCCAAGATCAGTTCTCTCCTGCCCTAAATCAGTTAAATGTGGTCAATATGAAACTGAATAAAACACATATTTGTCCCACATGATAAATACAACATCAGAAAGTGCATTTAAAGCGGACTAATCGTGTGTATTGATCCCTCGAGCAGGCGAGGCGGGGACACTTGATACCCGTCACCACCTAGCGACTCCCTCAACCGCGTGGTTTGCATTGTAAAAACGTGACACAGTGTTTAGCTTCTCATTTAGATTGTGACGTGCGCTGCACAGAGCAGAGGCTGCAGAGGGAGCGAGCACAGTGTCAAGGGTGACTTCCCGGGCAGTGGCTCCAAACCGGACCAAACAGTGATTTCATTCCCAAACAAATCCGTGTGAAGCGTATCCCTGGGGTGATTTGGTTTTATTGCAAATAAAGGAGAATCAAAATGGCTAGCAAAGGCTTCTGTGGAATATATGCAAAAACAAGAGAGTTTGACGCACACCCACGCGCTTGTCACTCTTCCAGCGACGCTCAGACGCTGGAGCGGTTTTGGGAGAAAACTAAGAAACAGGAGTCAATTCCTGACCGGCTGCTGGAGATTTTGGAGAACGATAAAATTACAAAACAAGAGCGCAGGTTAATTATTCCTAACTCCCCGGGAATCAAATGGAATATGTACACAAAATACCTAAACACCATGTGGACCGCTTAATCAATACAGTTTATCATGGTCAATGTGGTTATCTTCCCCTTGGTTAGGGTTACTATGGCAATCGTGACCATGATTATGGGGTTAGGTTGGTTATGGTTGCTATGGTTACCGTGGTTAGCCCCACACCAAACACTAGGAGATGAGCCCAGCTCGAGAGTAGCATCATATGAATAACTTGAATCATTATTTAAATGAGTGAACACACTGTAGCCGTATGCAAACAAAGAGCGTGCTGATTGGCCAGCAGGGTGATACGGGGTTGCCCAACCTCCAATAGAATCGTCCAAAAACACTAAACCAGGCCCAAACCGTGAATGTTTATTTCCTGCTGTTCTGTGTTTTAGAGATAAAGCCGTCGGTACTGGTTAACAATAGAGATTCAGAGTAGCATGACTACTACCACTTAACGTAGTACTAGTACTACTGACTCACCCAAACAGTTGGACAGGTTCTGATGATAAGTGCCACAAGCCTTGTTCTTAGACATTTGGCGAACACACAGTGGTGCACAGACCCTTGTTCGACGTCGGTGTGGAATATGGCTTCGGAGTATCGCTGTCCCACCATCTCTAATAGACGTGTGTGTGTGTGTGTGTGTGTGTGTGTGTGTGTGTGTGTGTGTGTGTGTGTGCGTGTGTGTGTGTGTGTGGTGTGTGTGTGTGTGTGTGTGTGTGTGTGTGTGTGTGTGTGTGTGCCAGTGCGTGTGGGCGCGTGCGTGTGTGTGTGTGCGTGCGTTCCTATTGCCACAGTGATGTGCTGTCCAAACAGAGACAGGTAACGGGATTGGCCGGCGGCCTTGATGGCTCTCAAGTTAGTGTGCGATCGCCAGTGGAGACCCACGTCTGAGAGACGTGGAGCTTGGGTCCGAGAGAGCTCGGTGGGGCCCTGGGTCTGAGAGAGGGCGACGACAAAAACAAATCGAAAACATCCGCTAGATAATTGAACCACAAGGACCGCAGCTTAAAAATAAAGGACCACAGAACACTGCCTCTATAAGCCATCTATGTGTCTCAAGAGTGTAACATGAAGCTCTCGGTTCCATTATCCTGAAAAGCGCAAAGTATAGCTTACCTTAAAAAAGAGAATCTAACACAATTTAAGGAAAACTTAGAGCACTAAATCTAAGCTCTCCCCCTTAAGCACCAAACTACACCTACACTTAAACGGGCCTCCACCCAACTCCTCCATGAAAAGAAGCAAAAGCAATAAGTCTTAAAGTAATCAATATATTAATTGGTAAACTATTATGGTTAAGTAAACATGAGAAAAGCTTCAGAATATCACTTATGATTATTTGTGTCTCAACTATAGTTTGCATATTTTTCTTTATGGATTTTTCCTTGTTTTTTGACTTTTTTAATATTGATTTTTTTAGTTTGTTTATTTCTTAAAATTGCTGTAAAACATATTGAAAGTTACATCCTGTCTGTCTGTTTACTGTACAAAGTGATAGGACTTCAGTTTAATATTTACACGGAAAAGGTTGAACGCACGAATGATGTCCGGTGACTTTCGTCCACTCTTTCCCATCGCTAGCCCCCCCCCCCCCCATGTGCATCCCCCTCTCCCCCCCCCCCCCCCTCATTATAGTACGGCAGGGTGACTTGGGGATAAGGGTCAGGGGTCATGGGGCCGGCCGAGGTCAGAGGTCGTGGGGGTGATCAGTGTGATTAAGGCTAACTGATAGGGTCTCACTTTGGTGATTTCATCAGGAGACGCCAGGAGAGCCAGTAGCTGAATACATGAAGGGTTTAGTTCACGTCAGTCCCCCGCAGACACACACACACAGACACATTCATGGTCCACTTGTCTATCCTAAACACATACACTCCCTTAAACACACTTATACACACACACACACACACACACACACACACACACACACACACACACACACACACACACACACACACACACACACACACACACACACATGCACACTTATGCACTCACATATTCATACACACACCTATCACGGCAGCCTATTACTGCGGGTCATTTCGATGATGAAGGTGAGCGATGACGAGTAAGCTAATCATCTCTCTAGCAGCTCTGGTCTCCAAACCCCTTGAACCCCACCCATCCTCCTTAACCTCCCCCACTCCACCTCAGCCCTTCCCCCACCCCACCCCACCTTGAACCGGGGCCTTTCCTTGGGCGCCGTCAGCTAATGGGAGAACACATCTTTAAATAACTGACAGATGCTTTCTACTGCGGTCGCCGCGGTGATGAGTCACCGAGACGACGAGAGGCTGAAGTGCCGGGTCCGTAAATCATTCTCGTCCCGCTTAGAGGGACACAAGATGGCTCCCGTCCTCCCTGGCTGACTCAGCAAACACCCCCCCCCCTACCTCCCACAACCCCCCCGCTTTAGAACAACCCAACAGCCCCGGTCGGCTCTCAGCTCCTCCCATCTCTCTCCAGCATCGTCGCTATCGGCAACCGCATGCCGCGTTCTCCCTACAGCCCAACCCCCAACCGGAAGCAGTGGCTCCTGCTTGTACCCAGCGGGGGGGGGGGGATCATCCCTGCACAGTGTCCAGAGGAGGAAGGGGCGGGAGGGGGGAGGCATACAGGGGGAGGAAAAACACCCTGAAGAAGAGAGACGGAGAGACAGAGAGAGAGAGAGAGAGAGAGAGAGAGAGAGAGAGAGAGAGAGAGAGAGAGAGAGAGAGAGAGAGAGAGAGAGATGGGCGCCATGGTTACCTGAACAAATCAAGTGGTCAAGTGGTCTAAAGCTCGTTGGGCTGACGAGAGACACGCCAGCGACACGATGTGACGTGATGAGGGTACAAAAAGGTGTGTCTTTAAAAGCCGGCCGCGGAACGAGCCGGGGGCGGGCGTGGCTCATCAGGGTCCGCCTCCCGACGCCCGACACCCGCCGGGGGGCCCGAGGAGGACGGCGACTGGTTAAGGCACGTCCCGAATCAGCGGGAGGTCCTCTCCAGTCGGACTGGGGTCGCGACCCCCCAGACCCAGACAACTGTGTGTGGGCCGGCGGACAGATGTGCGTTTGTGTGTGCCGTGGGGGGGGTGCTCGTTTCAGTGTGTTGGTGACTCTCAGTCTGTCAGTGCAAACCAGGTCAGTGGGATCTCTGGAGATCTGTGGCGGCGCGGTCGCCGTGAAGGGTGAGTAAAGGTGCGACAAAAGGAGTGGTGTTTCTTATTCTACTTAAAAAAAATTAAAGAATTACAGCAACAACAGAAAAAAGAGTCAGCGAAGCGCTTTGTTCAGTCTTTCTGGCGTGTTGCTGAACAGAACAGACCCTAGGTCGGCCACTAGGGGCAGGCAAGCGCACAGGACTAGGATTTCTAAAAACAGCAGTGGAATCTCCTACCGACCAAACAAGAAGTAATAAGAAAAAACATTGTGATATCGTAACCAGAGTTATCATTATTATTAATACTAATATCTTTGTTATACACAATATTATTGTTCATATTGATGCTCAAGTACCCTGTAATTTCTGTGAGAATATCGTAGTATCATTCATGATTGTGTTTCTCACGGCAAACAAGAATAAGTAATTTGGCATCTGGAGGAATGCGGGAGGTAAGGGGAGGAGGGAGGAGAGAATGTAAAGAGGGGTGGGGGAGTCGGGGTGGGGAGGGGGAGACAGAGGAGAGAGATACAGTTCAGGGTCAGGCAAGGTTTCTGTAACCATCGTGGCGTAGCACGCTGCCTCGTCCTCCTCTTCCTCAGTCTATGCACACAGTCCACCGTCCATCAACCAATCAGAGGCCTCGTGAGCCTCGTTAGGTGCTCAGGTGTCTACCTCACAGGTAACGTCTAGTGGACCACTTTAAAAAGCTTTGACCCGATCTGAGATGGGTTTTAAAATGTGACCACCACCTTCATTTCTAGATCTTTGGACCATTTCCACTTCTGCGCCCCCCCCCTAAAAAAAAATCAAGCAAAGCTATAAAAGCGAGCAACTGTTTCAAACTTCCGTCTGCCTCGCTCCACAGTGCGCCGACCCCCTGATCCGTCACACTATCAGGTCCACCTCCTCGACCGCCTCCACCTCCTCCTCTTCCAGCGCCGCCTCACACGTCTGACTCGATGCTGGACAGTTTCTCGTACACGTGACCGTTGCTTCCGTTGAACGGCCGGGGGGGGCCGACCCCCAGCATGGAGCCGTGGTGGTTCATGCCCCCTAGGCCCAGGTCCTTGGGGAACCGCGGGGCCACGTTGGACATGACCCCCGCGGTGGCCGAGGCCGGCAGGTAGGACGTTACGCCCATGGGGCCCCTGAGGTCCCCCCGGCTGCCGTGCTGCTGCTGCTGCTGCTGCTTCTTCATGTAGTACTGCTTGGCCCCGTGCATCAGACACTGGTCGTCGTCGAAGGTGGGGATGAAGGGGTTGTGGTTGACCCGGTCGGGGTACAGAGACTTGGACAGGGAGAAGCCCGAGCCCCCTCCCTCCATCAGGGAGCGCTCCCTCATGTCCCGCTCCCCCACCGAGCGGCGGTGGACGCCGTCGCCCCGGACGAACGGAGACCCGCCTCCCGCGTGGCTCTCGCCGCCGTAGAACAGCGGGTCGCGGTCGCGCTCCGACCCGCCGTGGCGCTGGAAGATGTGCGCGAAGGGGCTGGTGCCCTCCAGGTAGCGCTCCTTCTCCTTTAGGCTGACGCTGCGGGGCGGCGGCAGCATCACGCCGCCGCCGCCGGGGCCTCCTCCCGGCCCGCCCAGCATGTTACCCATCCCGGCCAGCTCCTCCTTCTGGAGATCCACAAAGGCGTCGTAGGAGTGCTGCCTCCTCAGCGGCTTCCCGAAGCCGCCGCTCCTCCTCCTCTGCTGGAGCTGAGGCCCGCCGCCGCCGCCCCCCCCCAGCTGTTCCAACAGGTGGTTGTTGTCCTCGCTGATGTCGTACAGGTTCCCCGTCTTCTTGCAGCCCTCGCACCGCATGCAGGTGGCCGAGCTCGGCCGGCTGCCGCCACCGCCCCCCGAAGACCCGCAGCTCACCCCGCCGCCATACCCCACCCCGTGGACCGACATCGGCTTCCCGCTGCAGCTCGCCCGGCAGGTCCGGCACTCCCAGTCGCCCTTGGAGTCGGGCTTCTTGGGTTTGCTCTTCAGGAAGTCGTCCACGGGGACCAGCTGGGTGCAGGGCCCCGGCCCGCCCACCACCCCGTCCCGGGGCCCGTCTGTCAGGTCCACGTGCTCCCACTGGGGCACGCCCTCTTTGGGACGGAACTGGTCCAGGTAGAAGTCCCGCACGCTCTCCTTGTCTCTGAACATGTAGGCGCTGCCACCGTTGCTCCCCAATCCTCCGCCCCCGACTCCGCCGCCCCTCTTGCGCTCGGCGGGTAGGGGCGGAGGCGGCGAGGCCGAGCGGTGGTTGTGGTAGTGGTGGTGGCTGATGTGGTACGGCTTCCTCCGGTAGCCCAGCTCAATCTCGTCCAGCTCGCGGCGCGACTTGGCCGAGGCCGGTCTCTTCTTGAGGCTGTCGCGGTACTGCTTGCGTTTCTTGGCGTTGCCCTCCAGGTTGCCGTAGGTCACCGTGTGCGTGGAGATGTCCGACACGTCCGAGTGAGCGTTGCCGTCGTCGTCCCCGGGCCGCCCGCCGCAGTAGCCGTGGCCGGGGACGTAGTTGGAGCTGGAGGCCCCCGCCTTGAAGGAGAACTTGCCGTACAGGTCGGGCAGGCCGCCCTGGAAGCCCGGCCCCGGGGGGGGCACCTGTCCCGACAGCAGGTCGAACTTACTCATGTTGCGGTGGGTCAGCGCCGAGCGCGGCTGCGTGGTGAAGATGGGCGCCACCCCTCCACCCAGGCTGTCGCAGTCGAACATGCCCCCCTCCAGGGAGCTGCCGCTGCCCAGGCTGAGGGGCCGGTTGACGGGCGGCCCGTTGAGGCCCAGCGCAGAGCCGGTGTGGTGGTGCAGGTAGTGGTCCTGGTACAGGTTGCTGTCCTTCAGGTGCAGGTTGCCGAACGTCCGCTCCACCTCGCTGATGTAGTCGCTGAACATGTTGTCGTCGGGTGGGTACTGGGGCTTACAGTCCGAGTGGCCCGCCAGGCTGCGGCGGTGCTCCGAGATGTCGTAGACGGACGACTCGCGGCGGATGAAGTCCAGCGCGCTGTGCGGCGAGCCGTTGACGCCCGAGAGGGACGCCATGTTCTTGGCGGTGCGCAGGAGCCGCAGGATGTTGGAGTGGGTGTTGTTGATGGTGCCCGACGGGGAGTTGAGGCCTGAGCTGCTCTTCTCCTCGATCTGCACGCCGTGGATGCAGCTGTAGATGCCCTGCAAGCCCAAAAAGAATACAACCGTTAGATAGTCGGAGAACACACAGAGCAGTAGCTCATTGTCACTCGTTCAGTCGTCTAGCAGACGCCTTTATACAATGGGGCTTTAAGGGATAAAAAGGTCATTAATGAGCAGGTAGCGGTTGGATTGCGGAGAGACAGTTCATTCAGGAGCAGGTAGGGGTTAGACAGTAGACAGGTCATTAGGGCGCAGGTAGGGGTTAGACAGTACAGAGACATGTCATGAAAGCATAGGTAAGTGTTAGACAGTACAGAGACCGGTCATTAAGGAGCAGGGCTGGGTTAGGGACATCCTAGATCTAGGCGGTAGACTGAGGACGGTAGAGTTTGAACACACATGATTGAACAACATTAGAGAGTGTAAGTACACAGACAGGGGTGAAAATCCCCACTATGTTGCTCTAGCCCACAATAAGCGTTGGGTTGAAATGACAGATTTAAACCTTGTTGTAAACCCAGCACCAGTGAGAGGGTTGTTGTGCTAGTGGCTTCAGAGACAAGGATTCCCTGTAGGACCCTGGGGAGGCGGCCTGGCTGTGTCATGACAGCAAGACGAATAGAGTCATTTGTATTCAGTGATGTACGAGACGATACTTAGAGGAAAACTGCTGCGAGGGGGAGAGGGGGAGAAGGGGGAGAGGAGTGAGGAGGAACCAGATCGATGGTAAACTGAAAGTATTCCTGGTTCCATGGAGGCCTGGAGAGGACATAATGTCCACCGTCTAGGAAATATTATCTTTGCCCCACTTTGATACGCATGCCTTCAGACACATCCACACACACACACACACACACACACACACACACACACACACACACACACACACACACACACACACACACCACACACACTCACACACACTCACTTTCTCTCTGCTCTCTTTTCTTGTTTGATTCTAATCTGGTGGTTTGGAGAGAACTTCCAGGAACATGAATTTGTATATTTAAATTAAAATGTTCTAAGTACTCCACTCCTTGTACTCCGGCGGTAATTGGAGGGACCCTTCCCCTTGTCTATCTTCTGCGCGCTCGGCCCCATAACAGACCCTGTTCTCTCTGGTGAAACAAGGCCCATTAAGTCGCTAATACGTTTACTGTTCTCAGTCACCAGAGACCCCTCTCAGTCTCTCTCATTAGTCTCAGTGCTGCAGGTGGGCCCGGAGGGGGCCGCCAGCCAGGGGACTGCGGCTCACACCGGCTACGTGCTACTGAGATGCTAACCAAATGGGCCGCTAACCAAAACCTGATTCTAAGCCGGTAGGATGCAAACAAAATTCTATGCGAACTTAACGCAGAGATAACTAAACACGAGGCTAACCAGGTGTGATGTCAACCAAATATGATCTTGACCCAACTCGGCACTCACCAAACCTGATGCTAACCAAACTTGATGAGAACCAAATGGGGAGCTTACCAAATGGCCGCCATGTGACAGATTTCTAATTTGTACACGGCAGGGCTTAAATGTTAATTGCCAGAATCATAATAAAGTCTATTGGATTAAGCTGTGGAGAAACAGAATCAATCTGTGTGGCAGAGCAAGAGGCGGGTGGGGGCGGGGGGGTGCAGGGGGCAATGAGGGGAGGAGAGGGGGAGAAGAGTGGGGAGAGTAAGCTCACACCAGGATAGAGGAGAGATAATCAGCGGTAATTTCAGCTATTGTTGTTCCATTATGTGTGAAAGTGTGTCCTGGAATACCAATGAGCCAGTGGATTGTGGACGTCGTAAACGGTTGTTTCTGTGAAGAAACACAGGCTGTAACTGTGAATCTCAGATGATTCCATCTCTTGAAAAGGTCACGTCTGTACAGGACGGTAGACGCTACGCCCCGGCCGCGAGATTCCGCACGACAAAGCAATGTTGTTAGAAGGGTGAACAAACACCACAGTACATTACTGACTACAAATCGCTTCACAACTAAAGAACTATCGCCACTTTAAAGCAATAGACTACCACGGTACACTAGTGGACTACAATGGCTGCAGATATTAGAGTCATTATTAGCTACCAGACGACTACAATGCCAGTTCTACTAGACACAGCTGGTAGAACACAAATGGACTACAACCAATAGTAATAATGAGACTACAACCTCTAGCTATGAGGCTACAGCCTCTAACTACTTAGAACTACAGCTGTAGAAGATAATGGACTATACATCACGAGGTAGCTATGAACTACAACCCTCTACTACTAGAATGCAGCCCTAGCAACTAGATGACGAGCAA
>OLKM01002960.1:0-48430 GCA_900291075.1 Melanogrammus aeglefinus | reverse complement strand
GGGAAGGGGGGGGGGGTTGGGGTGGGAGTCGGGGTAATGTCTCTTTTGGTTTAGGTCTTTAATTTCCACAAGATGTTTTCGATTTAACTATGTATGAGGTTGCTGTATATTTTGTTAAGGCTCAAAAAATCTCAAAATAAATCATAATACAGTAACAGTAAATGTCTTCCTGGCATTGATCCATGTGAAGGAACATATTAAACCCAAAAATGGTTGAATTAAAATCAGAAGGAGAACAGCAAAGGTTGCAGCGCGAAAAGCCGACCATCCCCACACATGATCAATGGAATCTATTTTGATATTATTTATATGCCCTTGTGACGTGGCGTTTGATCTGTACATTTTGGCTGCGCATTAGCATTTTTGGAAATTTTTAATTGCTGCAATAAATTCTGTAGTTGTTTGACCTAACATGTCTTTTGCTGTTTAATTCTAAACATCAGTCCTATGAGTAAATATATAGGCAGTAACGCACTGTTTTTTAAGGGTTTTGCGAAATTGTGCCAGCTTGACCTTCAGTGGTATTGGGATTTTGTTTTAAAATAAAACACATTCAATAACCACTTAACTTTTGGGAAAGGGCAAAATACTGGTAAACTGATAAACCATCTGTCTATCACCACCATGGACCCTATGCAGATTACCACCAATGCCAAGTTGTAAAGACTGAACATTCGCTACCGCCTCAAAAACCGAACAGCTGATTGGCCCAGTCGTTAAGTGAAATGGCCTTCTAAAATTTTCTCCATCATAGGTTATCATGCTGATGCTTTCGAGTTCATACAATGGAGCTCGCAAAATCTAGATGGTCTCATCGAGGCAAGCTCCCTACATGGTAACAGAACATAAGATTGAAAATGAAGATATACAATGAATGAAACCGCGCTAATCCTGTATTGGGAACTACAGGGATGCGCAGAACTTGAAATCTTATCAGACAAAGGTGAAGATGTGAAAGTATTTGGTAGAAAGCAGTATCATCCACTTCAGCCTGTGGTGTCTGTTGGCAGTAACATACCCCCTGTACTGTTCCGAGCGCTGCAAGGCCTTCTCGTGTGACTTCACGCCAAGATCACCTACGGGTCGAAGTGCCGCCAGCCCAGTATGGATGTGGTCACCCTCTATCTTCGTCCATTGGGCATCGCCACCCCGGAAAAGATTGGTGCGATCCCTGGGAGAACATTTTCGGTTTGAAGGACAGCAATGGAAGGTGCATACTTTTGATGTCATATTTAATAGCTTTCCCATTATTTTGCATTTTTGTGCATTATTTGTTTTCTATCTTTTTTTAAACCTGACCAGTTCTAAACAGTTAAAAAACCTGTAGCGGAACCTCTTACTTAACTATTCGCCCCCTAACCCCCACCTGCTCGCCTAGTCACATTTATCTGTTCACTTTAAGTCACTTTGGATTGTAATGTCTGAATGGCTGAATAGTAACACAGTTCCCTTAAACGAAAAGGTGATCGTGGCATGTACAGAACTTTTGCCTCTGTTTGTGGTGTCTCAGGTGTGAAAGCAGGAGGCTGTGTGTTGTTCAGGGACTACGACTCAACGACCACGCCATGCAGAGGTTCAAAAAGCCGCCAGCAAGCTGGGGTCCGATCTCTAGCGTCCGGGCATAGACGCACCAGGTTCCTCCTTCTTCTCCAAAGGTCAGTTTTTAATGATTGCAGACGGGAGGGGAGATCATGCCATGTGCAGTGCATTCCCCTGACTACAAAAATACTCTGTGGTCTTCCTTCTCAGAGCTCCCTTGCTGAACTGTTTTGAACGGGAGGGGGCTTCTGCTCTGATGGCGCAATGACTACGCGTCTTTAGAGAAGAACCGTGAACACAGAAGGAAGGCCTGCTGGTGTGCCGAGGGTCTTCCTACCAGAGTAAATTTACCATCAGACACACCAACAGAGACTTCGCCCTGAAGAACCAACCCCAACCCTGTTCACAGAAGGATTAGGTTTTCACCTAGATAATAGGTTGAGAATCTATGAATGGATGGAAGCCTTTCACCAACCTGAAAACTGTTAAACGGCCCATACCATGTTGCAAAGGATGCTATGATTCCATTCTGACATTGGAGGATAGTAATCTGATTCTACAGCAACGTTTTTACATGTTTAACGGCATTTTTTTTAATTAAAAGGAAAAAAAACAACAATACCAGTGTTTTTATTTTTTGTAAGCGGAAATTTCAGTTTATGTGGGCAACATATACCACAAATAAAAAAACTTTCACAAGAACAAATTCTAATTGCACTGTTTCTCACGCCTCTGTGTAAATAAAGTGATTTCCATTCATTAATATTAATACAAGCTACATGAAAGCCAATTCATTTGATATCTCAGAATAGACAAAATGACTTTTTGATGTCAGCGACCTCATTCGATTAACCCCACCAGAGAATTTCGCTTACTACATTGTGTGTGTGTCCTGCTAGTGGTAAGGTTAATGCACTTATATCTATATTTATTTATTTATTTACTTTATTTTAAAAAGTGAGAATTAAATAAATTAACAATTTGTATATGAATCAAATGTTTGATTTGATCAGAAATTGACCATAATTAGAACAATAATTAATTGTTGATTAAAGATGCCATGTAATGATGTTTTTCCAACAAGTAGGCCTAAAACATAGTAGGTCCTATGAGTCCAAGGAAAACATGTTTTGAAGCTGTTTGCTGGAAATACGCTTCAGGAAAAATAAATCAACCTACGCGCTAATGGTCCTCTGTTTCACTCCCTTCAGAATGTGGCCGTCTCTGGTTGTCTGAAGCTTAATGCAAAATTAGCTGCTTCATTGCATACAAAATGAAAGCTGTTCAAATGAGTGAACCACAGCATAGAGAGATGTGATTGTTGCCGTTTGCGGACTCCTGGAGCTCTATAACGCTATATACATATAATACATGTATCATGGGATACAACCGAATTTTCGGCCACCGGTTTTCCGGGCGCGAATACTTTTATCACTGAAACAACAGCGGCCAAAACAGAAATTTGTGATGACGCAAGACAAAAAAAGCCGCGGCCAGCACACGCTTGTCTGATACGCGGCAATTTTGTTTGCGGTGTGGATGTTTTTTCAAATGTTTCTGAGAAAAGACCCACGTATAACGATTTGCAAAAATGCAATGCCTTGATTTTAATGAGTTAGTACATCAAGTCATAGCGCATGAAATGCAATGGTTGCCCGCGGTGTGAACATTTCACAACGCGAGTGATACAGTACGGTATTACCAGAGTATAAACGGTATAACAACCATAGAATATAAATAGAACACTAGGGCCCTATTTTTTAAGGTCTGAAAACGCCAAGTGGGAAAGCGGCAAAGCGCAAGTAGCTTTGGTGGGCGGTTCTACGGCGCTAATCCGCTCATTTTACAGGCGGATAAAATGACACTTGCCGCCGCGGGCAAGTGTCACAAGGGTTTGGTCTGAAAAAGCAAGCCCTAATTACCCGTAGGTGTGGTTTGGGGCGTAACGTGCAATGAACCAATCAGAGCGTTTTTTTGCATCCGCCTTTAAGAACGATCGGAGCGCAATGTTTTCCATGGCGGATTGCTATTATGGATGGCGGTTTTGCCAGGCGGCACAGCAATGAAAGGTCACACAGAAGATTACCGATCGTGCTTGTCCAGAGCATCAAAGAACCGCGACTTGGCTTTATATGGGGAATGGGAGAAACCACCCCAAAATTGCTTCCGTGAAAGCGGCTTGGAGGAAATCGGCCGTAATTGTTTCAGCAAGCTGGACAAATATTATTTTATTATTAATTATTTTTAATATTAATTTCATCTTATGGACACCACAATGAATTTTCCTTGTGTGGTAATAATTTTATTGTCCTTGTAAATTATGGTAGGTCTATGGGTTTGCAAAAATGGGACTACCTGTCCGTGTAGATGAGAGAAGCAAAGTGTATGCGCGAGGTGGCCACAAGCAATCTGTATGCATCGCATGCGCATGTATCATGCGCCCTTTAAAATAGCATCTGAACAACGCCGCAACCTGACTTAAACCAGGTATTTCCTGGTCAGTAGCGCAATGGGTTTTCAGAAAACGTCAACCATAACAACCGTTTGTGCCAGAACACGCCTCTCCTTCAGCCCGAAGCCGCCCCTTGGGCGCAGATCCTTCCCTAATTTACCGGGCGAGTGGGCGCTGGGTGGCAAAAGAACGCTCGCGCCAGTTGTAAAACTAGCAACGACACAATGCGCCAGTGACGTAAGCGCTGCATCCGAAATACTGCGTACTTGCATACTATATAGTCATGCATTTTGTAAGTATTGGCGAAAAATCTAGCGCGTCCGAATACTCTAGTAATCGCATTCTGTAGTACGGAAGTCGTTTCCGAATGCATACTACCTGCCAAAGTGAACAACGGAACCAACACTACGCTATCGACCACATATGCAACTCGAGTCTGTAACAAACCGAAGAAGAGATGGATGACCCGACACACTAACCAATATATCCATCTATATATATATCCATATATATATATAATATGGTATATAGATATATATAGATAATCCATTTCAAGGAGCTATTTTGCCGTAGAAAGAGACATTTTTTTTAATTCCAATAGGCAAACGATAATGAGACGGAAAAACAGGTAACATTTGCCGCCATCTGGGGGGAGATACGTCATCTCCAAACATGCCCGGTTGGAGTTTCGGCGGCGTTCTACGCATGTCTGTAGACCGTACTAAAAAACACAGTCAAGTGTAGTAGGTCAAGTAGTAGACACTAGACAAGAAATAGTACTAGGTATTGCGGATGCGCCAAGTCACTTGCCGCCGATGCCAAGATAGGCCTAAGAATGTCTTACGGCGGCGTCTAGAACGTCGCAGAGGTCGGCCATCTTACTACAGTCCAGCTCTTCTGTCAGAATCTGTGGAACCTGAGGGAAACTCGAGGTATAGGTCCGTGATCCTGCACAAACATAAATACTCTTATCTCTCGAATGACCCTTTGATGGATTTACAAACAGTTTTGGTTTCTTAAAAACGTTATTAATGTGGGTTAATAATTCTGGATGCTTGAAACATGTTGAAATCGCAGCTTTTTCTCTTAAAAAAAAGACTTATCGTGCAGCTTAGTTTTGTGTATCATGGCTATGCTATCTAGCTAGCCACCCAATCATTTTATCCTGTCGATGGAGAGGCAGAATTGGTCTTTTCTGTTGCGTGGTAAAGTTGGTTTTTTAATATTGGACGTTGGTATTCGACACATTCGAAAAATCTATTTAGCACTGGGCTTCCGATGGATGCATTTGTGGTCTAAACCAAACTTTGATGTGTTAATTACACGAAGGCATGCCTTAATAACACAAAGCTCTTTGTCAAAAAAAAATATATTTTTGATTTTATACAATTTTTTATGTTGATGAATGGCTTTAAATCTATTATGCGGCTTCACTTTTTGACTTAACACTGTCAAAACACATAGTTTAACTCAGCTCACTGCCCTACCCATAACACAAAGCTTAATTTCTCCGAAAAAACATCCTTTTGATTTCAATAACAATTTTTTAAATGTTAATTGCTATAAATCTATTATGCGGCGCTTGGGCCTTTTGAACAAACCCACTTTCAAATACTTCGATTAACCTTATGCGAACTGCCCACACATAACCACAAAGCTTCTTTTTTTCCAAAAACACACTCTTTGATTTTAACACCCATTTTTTTAATGTTAAAAAAAAAGGCTATGAATCTATATGCGGCTTGGCCTTTTCACCTACCACTTTCAAAATACTTCTGATTAACTCAGCTAACTGCCCCACACATAACACCAAAGCCTTATTTTTTCTCCAAAAACACACTCTTTGATTTTATAAACTTTTTTTGTTAGAGTAAAGGCTATGAATCTATTATGCGGCCTTGGCCTTTTGATCTACACACTTCAAAATACTTCGATTAAAACTCAGCTACTGCCCCACACATAACACCAAGCTTATGTCATTTTTTGTCATTTTATGTACAAAATGTTTTTAATAATAATATAAATATATATTTAGCACAATATCAGCATAGTGTATTTTGTGAAGGTGCATACCCATCTTTTTATGTAACCTTCTGCTCCTTTAAACAAAGTGTTTTCCTTTAACAACAGGTATTCCAACGACTAATGCTTTTGATTCATTCTAATCTCCATACAACATTTCCATTATTGAAATGTTTGTGTTGTTGTATTCAGGCACCTACCAGTCCATATTAACTTCTGCATATAGATTCATAGCCCTTTTTAACATTAAAAAAATGGTATAAAAATCAAAGGTGTGTTTTTGGAAAAAATAAGTCTTGTGTTATGTGGTGGGGCAGTTAGCTTGAGTTAATCAAAAGTATTTTTGAGTGGTAGGTGAAAAGGCCAAGCCGCATAATAGATTCATAGCCTTATTTTACATTAAAAAAATGTTATAAAATCAAAGGTGTGTTTTTGGAAAAAAGAAGCTTTGTGGTTATGTGTGGGGCCGTTAGCTGAGTTTAATCAGAAGTATTTTGAAGTGGGTAGGTAAAAAGGCCAAGCCGCCATAATAGATTATCAGCCTTTTTTTAAACATTAAATTTTTTATAAAAATCAAAGGGTGTGTTTTTGGAAAAAAGCAGCTTTGTTGTTATGTGTGGGGCAGTTTAGCTGAGTTTTATCAGAAGTATTTTGAAAGTGGGTAGGTCAAAAGCCAAGCCCATAATATAGATTTCATAGCCCTTTTTTAACATTAAAAAAAATGTTATAAAAATCAAAGGTGTGTTTTTGGAAAAAAGAAGCTTGTGTGTTAAATGTGTGGGGCACAGTTAGCTGAGTAATATCAGAAAGTAAATTTTAGTGGGTAGGTGAAAAGGGCCAAGCCGCATAATAGATTCATAGCCTTTTTTTTAACATTAAAAAAATGTCATAAAATCAAAGGGCGTGTTTTTTGGAAAAACAAATAAGCTTTGTGTTATGTGTGGGGCAGTTTAGCTGAGGTTTATCAGAAGTATTTTGAAGTGGGTAGGTCAAAGGCCAAGCTGCATAATAGATTTATAGCATTTAACATTTAAAAATTGTATGAAATGAAAGGATGTTTTTTTGGAGAAAAGAAGCTTTGTGTTATGTGTAGGGCAGTGAGCTGAGTTAACCCTATGTGTTTTGACATGGGTTAGTCAAAAAGTGAAGCCGCATAATAGATTTAAAGCATTCATCAACATAAAAATGATATAAAATCAAAATATGTTTTTTTTTTTACAAAAGAAGCTTTGTTTTATATAGGCAGGCCTTGTATTAACACATCACAGTTGGTTTGACACAAATGCGTCCATCGAAGCCAGTGCTAAATAGATTTTCCGAATGTGTCGAATATCCAACGTCCAATATAAAACCAACTTTACCACGCTTCTTTCTTTTCAATATAACAGAAGTTGTATGGAATGGTTTGTATGCATCTTGGATAGTTTTATTAGACTTTGTTCTGTAATTAGTTATTGTGAATTTAGTGTGATCCTCTACAGTGTTTTGGATAAATCGTCAGCAAGGTATTTGGTTATGTAATTAATAAGGTTATTAGTTGTGTAATGGTGATGCCGTGGATGGTGGTTTAATAACTCATGTTTTGTGTGCATGTCCCCGTGGAGTTCGTACGATTTTGTCAGCTTCATGTGTGTGATATTTGTATCTTTGTCTTTGTCTGCTTCGTGCTTAACAAAACTTTGCCAAAAACACACAAAAAAATAAATTTTACTAAGAGGAATTTTTTGACTATGATTAATCTTGTAAATTGTTCATTGTGCTTTGGGCCTTTACAAAGCTATTGTGAATTAGAAATCTTAAGTGTAAGTATGTGTTCTTAATTATTAATGTTTTTGTGTGCATTGTCCTTGTGATGTTTGGTCTTTGTCAGTTCCATGTTTACCTAAATGTTTTGCAAAAGAAAAAAGGAAATAAGCTAATAATATTGTCTCTCGTCTTGTCTCGTCTTTTCGCTCAAAGATCTGTACCTTGCCGAGAGGTGAGCGAGCTTCTCTCACTAAACAGGTCTTGTCTTTTGTGTTTGGTGTTTGTGTAGTGTACTTATTAATACTAACCATCATGACTTTATAGTAATACTAATCCACTCTATTAGATACCCATTCTTTCTCTTTCCCCCTCTTACCTCACTTGTTAAGGTAAACCTTTACCAGTCCTCAGCCATCCCTTGATTTTGATGTCCCACTGACTCATCACACCTGAAATCCCATCCCTACAACTACCCTACTCATCTCTTGTTGCTGTCCCCTTGCCCGGACTTCCTGGCCCGCACAGCCTAGCCGACCACACACCTGGCTCTACCTTGGACAATTCCTAATCCCTAGGGACAATTTATCTCCCGACACTGGACTGAGACATGAGGCATTGTGTAATGTTTTGGCGCCCTCTAAGCAAAATTTAATCAAAATTTAATTTAAATGTATGTGTTTTGTGAATTGACGTTGTGTGGTTGAGAGTTTTTTTTGTGAAATTAGCTTGTCATTAAGGGTATTGCTTCTGTGTGGCTGCGCTATGTCTATCTGTGTCTAACACACTCTCGCAAACATACACTCACTCTGGCATAAAAAGAAAGAATTGTGTAATTTTCCACTGAAGCTTGTGGAGATGACGCGTCACCTGAACTTCGATGGCTGCCTGAGGGCTTAAAGTGCTGTGGGCTGGATGAGGGCCATATTTTTTAAAAAGATCATCATGCTTCTGTAACACCTTTGTTCAAACATTCTGATTTTAGGAAATCTTTAAAAATATTTGAAAAGTACCTCTATAATATCTTAGTAAATATTTGTAAACAATGGGTTTTAGACTGGTTTACTACCATTTCGTGTAAGTAGGGGTCTAGTGGTAAAATAAGAGGTGGGTAAACTATTAATTCTGTGATCGCAGTAAGGTTGACTGTGATATGCGCTTGTTTAAAAAAGACATTCAGAACATAGTTGATGATGCTGAAGGGTCACTGTTTAATGTTTACACCAAATACTAGTGGTACTTCATACAGTGCATTTGGTGATTATACTAATATTATGAGGTTGCATTAGATTTATTGAGAGGTGGGTAAACTATTTCTGAAAATTTTACAGGTGTTAAACTTCCTTACGTTTAGCCTCCACTAAAAATATATTAATTTTTCAAAATTGGAAATATGACGTGTATGGTTATTTTGTCTCAAGGCCCTTCAATTATTCAGTGTTTACTACATGCATGGTGTACAGGGTGGTGATTGTAACATACAGGTGATATACTATTAATTCTGTGATCGCCTGTAAGGTATAGACTTATAGTATAGCCCCTTGTTTTAAATTATAGCCTATTTGTGATATTGTAATCTGATGATTCTGTAGGTACTGTTCTTATGTTTAGAACATATATGTATTATTCATAAGTTATGTGTCATAACTACATCTCTGACGTTTATAACGAACCAATCCGTTTAAAAAATGGTTGAAAATTGAGCAAGTTATGGTTATTTAAAAAGTACATTTACCCCCACCAACACAATGTTATGGGGAGTGAGCGGCCTGTAGTAAGATGGCCGCCATGTGCGGACGTTCGACTCCGTTGGCCAGCGACGCGGACGAGACATCGTAAGTTACGGAAGTAACTATGGATCTGTGAGACCGAGGGATGACCGTCACTACGGTCTAAAAAGGAATGAGTACATCGTTCTGCCTATCACCGAAACCATATGTCAAAAAAACGTCATGCCCATGACCTCCGGAAGCAGAACCTCCCGCGCTTGTAAATAGCATGGGTTGCTACCGGTTCGTCCTCCTACCTTGATCGCCTCAGGCTGTTCTGAGCGACAGAAGATAGTGACGGTCATCCCTCGGTCTCACAGATCCATAGTTACATCCGTAACTTACGATCTGCATCGACCTCACTCTGACCGTCACTACGGTCTAAAAAGGGATGACTAATACCAAAATGGTCGCGAGGAACGTATTGCTAAAATTGTTAAAAATTAACTTAAAAACCTCGCTCGGTCATGGACATGAGGGCGGCATTGCCGACCGAAGCCGGGCGAGTTACATCCACCCTATAAAATCTTGTGAACGTGCATGGCGTAGACCATAAAGCCGCTGCACAGATGTCGTCAGCTGGCACTCCCCTAAGGGCCGCCCAGGATGTTGCCATACTCCTGGTTGAATGAGCCCTTAAACCAGGCGGAACTTGCATCCCGCTCGCTTTGTAGGCATGGGAAAATAACGTCTACCAGCCAATGGGACAGCCTCTGCTTTGAAAGAGGTAAACCCCTCTTTGCTACCCCGTAGCAGACGAAAAGTTGGGAGTGTGCTCCCCTTAGCGCGCTGTGTATGGGGTCAGGTAAGCTCTCAAGGCCCCTCACTGGGCACAAAGTGAGCAACCTCTCCTGCTCTGCCTGTGAGGCAGAGGCGGGCTGAAACGGCGTGCTCCCTTCAAGAACTGGCCCACCAAGGGATACCTCTCGAGAGGCCTGTTGTTCGTGCCCTGGTGGAAAGCAGAAATGGCAGAAGCGTAGACTTTCACCGTACTGACCGCCTTGCCTTGGTCCAACTGGGACTGCAAGAAACGCAGCACGTGAGGCACAGGGCAAGCCGCTGCTGGCTCAATATCCATACTCTGGCACCAGTCTGAGAAAATTCTCCACCTGAGCGCATAGCTGGCTCTAGTTGATGGAGCCCTAGCGTTGTTGAGTGTCTCCTGAACAGACGCATCTAAACGCTCAGTGATGGGCTCTGTACTGGCCAAACCCAAAGGCGCCGGGCGACCGGGTTCGGATGCCATATCTGCCCACCTGCTTGTGCCAGCAGGTCTGCCCTGCTCGGCAATTGCCATGGCTGACCCTGCAGTAGCTGGAGCGGATCTGAAAACCAGGGTCTCGCTGGCCAACGTGGGGCAACCAACAGGACTATGTGTTGGCCCTCCTTGATCCTCTGCAGAACCTGAGGGATGAGAGGGATCGGAGGAAAAGCGTACAACAAGCCTGTCGGCCACTCTTGTGATAGAGCATCCAGGCCCAAACTGCCCCCCTGCCCCCTGAGAGAGTACCACTCTGGGCAGTGGGTTGTTTCCGCTGACGCAAACAGATCCACTTGCGCAACCTCGTAGCGCATCCAGATCTGTTCTACAACGTCTGTGTGCAGTCTCCACTCTCCCGGGAGTGGTCCCGTCCTGGAGAGCATGTCGGCCGCACTGTTTGCTACGCCCGGAATGTGCACAGCCCTTACTGAGGCAAGTCGAGGCCGTGCCCATGTTAGTAGTTCCTCCGCCACCTGGAGGCATCTCTGGGACTTCGTCCCCCCCTGGTGATTGACGTGATACACCGCTGAAGTGTTGTCCGATCTCACCAGAACGTGGTTGCGCTGTATCGCTGGCAGGAATCGCTGAAGGGCGAGGTGAATGGCCTTCAATTCGAGGACATTTATATGCTCCGATGTCCACGGAGGTTGCCAAATGCCCCTTGCCGAACGTCCTTCCCAGACAGCCCCCCACCCTGTTAGGGATGCATCTGTCGAGATGACCTGTCTCCTGTGTGGAAGACCCCCCAGGGGGACACCTCTGAGCAGGAACTCCCTGTTCCTCAAGGACGGCAGGGCCCAAATGCAAGCTCGAGAAACACGCAGCTTGACCTGCCTGTCGTCTCTTGGGTGGAGTTGGAAAGCATTGAACCAGCACTGGAAGGGCCGAGACCTCAGCAGACCTAGTGGAACCACTACAGCTGCTGCAGCTGCCTTGCAGAGATTCCTGCCGGTATTACAACACCAACACATTCTCGTGAGGACGGACAGTACTGTGGCGGTGTACTACGGTGTACTCACTAAGGGGGAACAAGGTCCCAGCGGGGCCTCCAGGTGCGGAGGGCTTACTGACTTGGGCATGGCCGCAGCTGTCTTCACTGAGAGCAATGCACATCCCGAGCGTGGAGAACAGAGCGGCCGACATTCTCTCCAGGACGGGGCCACTCCCGGGAGAATGGAGATTGAGCACGGAGGTCGTAAGCCAGATCTGGATGCGGTACGGGGTTGCACAAGTAGATCTCTTTGCATCAGCGGAGACAACGCACTGCCTGGAGTGGTACTCCCTCACAGGGGAGGGGGGCAGTTTGGGCCTGGAATGGTCTCTCACAAGAATGGCCGACAGGCTTGTTGTATGCTTTTCCTCCACTCCTGCTCATAGCGCAGGTCCTCCGGAGGACTCAGGAGGGCCACCACTCAGTCCTGCTGGTGGCTCTATGGTGGCCAGCAAGGCCTTGGTTCCCAGACCTGCTCCAGCTGCTGCAGGGTCATCCATGGCAGTTGCCATGCAGAGCGGATCTTTTGTCACAGGCAGACGGGCGGATCTGGCATCTGAACCCAGGGACCCTCTGCCTGTGGGTCTGGCCCATGCAGAGCCCGTCGCCGAGCAGGTAGATGTGTCAGTTCAGGGCATGCTGAATAACTCCAGGGCTCCATCCACTAGAGCTTGCTACGCACTCAGGTGGCGGATCTTTTCAGATTGGTGTGCTGGCAGGGGCCTCGAGCCAGCGGCTTGCCCTGTGCCACAAGTTTTGCATTTCTTGCAGTCCGAATTGGATCAAGGCAACGTGGCCAGTACCGTGAAAGTCTAAGCTTCAGCAATTTCAGTCTTTCACCAGGGTGTGGACAATGGTTCCCTTGGTAGGCATCCCTTGGTTTGCCAGGTCTTAAAGGGAGCCCTCCGGTTGCGTCCAGGTCGCACCTTGCGGGCACTGGGCTGGGATCTGCCCACAGTTTTAACGTCACTTACTGTAGGCCCGTATGAGCCTATTTTAGATGCAGATTTGCATTCCCCGTCACTTAAGACTGCCTTCCTCTTGGCGCTCTGTTCTGCAAAAACGTGTCAGTGAGCTGTGTGCTCTCTCCATTAGCGACGACTGCCTTAAGTGGCAGGCAGGAGGGGCTAGCGTGTCACTTTGGGAAAATCCAGATTTCCTGACAAAGGTTATTATTCCGCAGTCCATTAACCAGGTTCTGGAGGTGACTCAATTCCAGCCGTCTTCCACCTCACAGGCGGAGCAAGACAAGCTGCTGACCCTGTGCCCAGTCAGGGCCTTGAGGGCCTATCTGGCCCGTACACAGTCCTTGCGGAAAGCACACTCTCTGCTTTTCATCTGTTATGGGGCAGCAAGGCAGGGGCTTCCGCTCTCCAAGCAGAGACTATCGCATTAGCTGGTGGAGGTTATTTCCCATGCTTACAGGGCGCAGGGAATACCGGTTCCTTCAGTTACGAGGGCTCACTCTACCAGGAGTATGGCTACGTCTTGGGCTGCCCTTAGGGGTATAGCAGCAGACGACATCTGTGCAGCGGCTTCATGGTCGACGCCATGCACTTTTACCCGTTTTTACATGGTGGATGTAACTCGCCCAGCCCCAGTCGGCGACGCCGCCCTTATGTCTGTGACCGAGCGAGGTTTCTCGCGACCCTTTTGGTATGTGTCATCCCTTTTTAGACCCTAGTGACGGTCAGAGTGAGGTCGAAACAGATCGTAAGTTACGAAGGTGACTATGGATCTGTGAGACCGAGGGATGACCATCAGTGTCACTATCCTTGTCACTCGGACCATCCTGAGGCGTTCAGGGATAGGAGACTGACCCGGGAGAATTCTCTGCAATTTATTAACGCAAGTCGTTCTGCTTCCGGAGGTCATGGACATGATGATTTTGACATATGGTCTCAGTGATAGGCAGAACGAAGGTGATCATTCCTTTTTTAGACCGTATTGACGGTCATCCCTCGGTCTCACGGATCCATAGTTACCTTCGTAACTTACTGGAGGGTGGTTTCAGAATTTTGCGTTTTTAAGCCCCCAAAACGCCGTCACCGTCTAAACGAAAGGCACTTTCGATAAAATATTTTGTCGTTTTTACCCGCAAGCATCCTCGTATGAATGGGGCCTTAACTTCATTAGTTAAATCGACTACCCTGTTGCATTCATGCCCTGATGCATAAAAGGAGCAGAGCTCTAATTGGCCCTATGAGTGACACCTGTGTGGGTCTATTGTGATTCAAAGTACACAGGTGTAGTTCCGTTCAGAACTGTAGCCTCTAATTGCGTTCTGCTCCGTCTGACTACTGACCAGACCCAAGCATCCCAAGCTGTCCACCAGGCTGGACCTCAGAGCAGTCCAGCTGTTACCTGCTCTCCTCCAGTAAAGGCACCTGGGACTCGGCCCGTCGGGACTGTCTGGTTCGAGGAGCACATCTGGTGACTGTGAATGTGAACAGCCAGCAAGAGCAGGTTGTGTGCGTGTGTGTCAGCATGTATTTTACATAAAAACATGTACTTCATATGTAACGGATGAACTTCTTATGTCATAACGGCCTGTAAGTGGTGGTTAACCCAAACCACATAGCGTAGTTAGTTACAGACTATTCCATAACATTATAACATTGAGGAAGCTGGGCTGTTACATGTTGTAACAAATTTTATTTAATTACACTGTAACAATGGACTCTGTAATGTTAAGTGTTCCTCATAAAGCGATTGTCCATCTGTCTTGACAGAAGCTGATCCTTACGATTGGATTTTTAGTAGATAGAGTTTGGATCGGCCTGCTGGAATCAAGGGCTGGAGAATTGGACACTGTTTGGGAAGATGGGTCGGCAATGGAAAGAGGGTAAAACACAAACACAACGTACACTTCACTAGAACACTGCATTGTAATGGCTTAATAAAAAAATCCTTATTTGCCCACTATACATGTTTAGGTATGACGAAGAAAAACATTTTTCGGAGTTCCGCAATCGCAGGATAAGGACCTGCGCATACTTGGACCAAAAGGAGACGGAAATGAATGCCTTGAGAATCACCTTCTGTGGGAATATGAACCACTGGCTTTGTGAGAAAAAACCTGTCCTGAATAAAGGTTAACAGTAAACAGGCAGTGTATGTAGCGTGTTTACTGTGGAAAATCATCAGAATTGACCATTTCATTACCAGGATTTAAAATATGACGAATTTGTCAAATGACATTTAAGGAATTAAAATTAAAAGTGAGATAATAAGAAAATATACCCCATAAATAATGAATTGAAAATATACGGTATAAGCCTCCAAACTGAAGGAACTATGCTCATGTTTTTACATACTTGGTAATATTTTCTTGTTTGTGTTCCATTTTCATTGGCAAACATAAATGGAAAGGATATAACAAATGGGAAAAACATTTGTGTCGAATTTCGTCCTTAGACACTAGAGGGCGGTGTCAACTTTCATCTTTCCATCCAAGTAATGGATTTTGTTTGAGATTGTATCTGTGATAACCTTTTAAATAAACTTGTTTTACATGTCACTCCGGTCTGTCTGTGCCTGTGTGTGTGTGTGTGTGTGTGTGTGTGTGTGTGTGTGTGTGTGTGTGTGTGTGTGTGTGTGTGTGTGTGTGTGTTTGTGAGTGTGTGTGTGTGTGTGTGTGTGTGTGTGTGTGTGTGGTGTGTGTGTGTGTTGTGTGGTGTGTGTGTGTCTGTGTCTGTGTGTGTGTGTGTGTGTGTGTGTGTGTGTACACAATGATAAAAAAAAACACCAAAACGAAATACACTATTTTTGAACGTATTGATCATGTTTTAGGCCTACCAAGAAGTTCTAAAATTATTTATTTGATATTTTGATATAATGTCTTATTAGTCACTGGCGACTGACAGAGACCTTTATCTGTCTTCAACTGGTCAGATTGAGGCTGATTGAGGTGGCCTGTGTGTGAAAAGCGTATACCAGCCCTGCATATAAGCCAGTCAATAAATAGATCTCGAGAACGGACCATGGCAGTTAAAAGCTGCTGACGGGAAGGTAGTTTTAGTTGGCATGGAGATGGACATCTTCAGGTTACCGTTGGTGTGCTAAACGGACGGATTATGGTCAGACAAGGTGCACAAACTAGTTGAAGCTCATTCAATTATTCCAAATGCAATTTTGGGGATCGTTTGTGCTGTAGGCCTATACGAAATCAAAATAATTCGTTTTAGTAGTTTTAAAATAAACTCCCGTTCTCTTTACTCCTTCCTTGTCTTCGTTTTTTCCTTGCCATTTCCTAGAGCTCCACATACCTTGGATTGACAGAATAAGTGGAATCGAAGAATCAATCAGGAATCATATGCTTTGATTAGTCAGAAATTAGAACGGCCTGGTCTAAAATTAAATTGGCAAACAGCGGCAGGCGCGGTCAGTAGCCTATCCCATAACATCTTAAATAAACCCCTTAAAATATTAACAAATATTACTGACTAAATAAATATTATTTGGGACGACAACTGACTCACGCGCCCGTGCAGAGAAAAAAACAATTGGCCGCATGGACCATTACACGAGCCCAAGCACGTATGGCAGTGTGAGAGGCATCTCGTGCACAGTTTATTGCACCACCCATTCATATGGTAAAGAAATTCGGTTAGTGGAAATATAAATGGTTGCGGTTAAAAACATTGTCCGTTTTAGCATTTAGGCAACAACGAGCAACCCCCGCCCACCCATGGACCTGCGACCTACCCCTCCTCTTGAAAGAGAGCGAATGGTGACGCGAGGATAGCGGGGTGGGGAGAGGGATGCTCCAAGGATGGCGTCGTGTTCGTGGTGGGGCTGGGGGTGTGCGTGTGCGTGGGGGTGGGGGTGGGGGGCGGTCTACGTCAGTGCAGATCACCGGGCTACACATTTTACACAAGGTGTCGGGCCAGTTGGAACCTAAGCCGGATTTTACATCTTCATTCTTACCAATCGCGCCTCTCTCTTCCACAAACAAGCTAATTAACCTCTCCGTTTGAAGGTAAGAGAACTGGGTTGTGTGCCGTTTTATTTGGATACTATTCCATTATAACACTATTTTACTAGAACTGTCAATGCCCTGTCGCGGTGACAGATGTGAAGGTTGTTAAGGGTTTTCCCCCGCTTGTTATGTTACTTACACGTAACTATAAGCTGACGACTCTAGGTATTTCAGAGAAACATCTTAATAAATTAATGAGAATTATTAACCAAGGAAGCGAAATGCAATTTTTGCTATGGTTTTGAGTAGGCGAGACAGTCTTGGGTTGTTTCCAATCACATCCACAGTCATTTGGCATCTTGCCACTTAAAAACATATTTTGTCTTAATTGTTATAATAGAAATAACGAGCCGATACAGCCTGCCATCTTTCTCCATTTTGTCTATTTGGTTATTCTGTTTTGGATAGGCTATAGCCTATTTCTTGTTGAAGACATATGCAAATCTATAGCAAACCTGTCCTCAAACATCACAACATAATATCGAACGCAATTGATCTTATTTCATTGTTTGATATCTCGATCTCGACCATCATGGCCCGTCCATGTAGCAGCGTGTCCTCGACGCGTCGTGCCGCTAAATGACCTTGTCGAACCCCCCCGCAGCTGTAGATGTGAACGGCCCTCGTTCTCCCTCCATAGAGACACACACACTACATCAACGCATTCATGCCCTGGTCTCCTTTTGTGGTTCTTCGAAAACAGCTTCGAAATTTGAGATGTTTTGAACGTAACATCGGTGGGTCTTTTGAGAGGCCTATGCATGAATGAATATAAGGGTTGTTTTTGCTCCTGTCCGTTGGAGGTAGAGGGAGGCAGTGGTTGCCAGCAACATTTAGGGGCTTTCAGACCTAGGCCTTCACCGTAGACCGTTTGTCTGTAAGCAAATCAGTTGTGTTGCAATAGGGCAATTGCTCGCACATCAATGGTTTTGTAATTAATAAACGTGCTATTCCGTGATCGTGGCAATGATGTGATTATAAGGCATCCATCAGTGTTTTATTAACGGTTTGACCGATTTTTGCTGTACAAATTACTGTTCTAGCTGTCTAATAAAAGACAACCCGCAAGCCTGAAATATGCAGGAGTGCCCTTCAGTGTGGAATGGTTCTAGAAAGATCCTAAAGGGTGGCATTTATGTTTCATTTTTAAAACCCTTTTTCCACTCAACCCAATAGGCCTACTGTATTCTCATTTTTAAAGCTGCAGTAGGTAGGCCTATAGTTAATTGATATACAGAAATATTCCATTCCCAAGGTTCACAGCTAGAGCCACTCCTACAAATCAGTCTGAGTAGCTCAAAGAGAAATAGTGTACCCCATGTATGTACATGCAATTCAAGGCCACTACTACTTACAGTAGAGTGTGAGTTTGTGTGTCCATGTAAGGGTCTACTTGATTTACAGTAGATTGAAATACATAGAAATGTTTACTTGACTACCAGGTGAAAGGTTCTGGGTTCAAACCCCAACATCCATAAGTCTACCAATAGGCCTTCTTGAGCATTGCTCATTGATGACATATCGAAATCAAAGTTACTGCATAAAATAGTAAGTTAAATCACTAAAGTGTTTAGTTAATAGTAGAAACCTTTGGCTTCATCTTCCTGGTTTAACTAACTAATGTTCTATCAAGTATATGTTACTACTAACAGGCTATGTTGTTAGTAGGCCTATGAATACCGCTGAACATTATATTATGATTCTTGACAATCATCAGTAGGGCTGTGCGATAAGGACAAAATCTTCTATCACATTTCCTATTTTGATCACGATATATCATGACATAGTACATTTTCTGTAAATTTTGTGCAAGAATGGCATGTGGTTATTTGAGTCATTAACTCATGACTACTTTTGAAAAATCATTTCACGACAATATAAATGAAAGGGACTTTGAGCAGAACTGTCACACATAAGAAAAATGTAAAGTAAAAATGCCAAATTGGAGAAACTCATCAACGGGTCCGATGTTAAGTGTAGATGAACCAACCGTTTCAGCGTGTTACAACCCATGGCAACATTTTGTTATTTTTTTGGTACCGTCATTGTAAATGTGCATCACAATGCTGCATTATGCTCACTCAAACAGGGACTTCAAAAGCTCCATATCCGCACACTAAAGACTCTTACAATCTTGTTTGCCTTTCTTTTTTAATCACTTCCCTTGAAAGATAATCACATTTTTGACTCTTGTTCTTGTCTCGGAATGCTGCAGGGACGTTCTTTATGTGTGACTTTCCTCTTTGTATGTTTTTGTATTCGTCCAGCACATAGTGAACGTAAAGCCAGGTCAGAATGACGTAACATACTGCCTCAAATAAAAAAGGGATAGGAACGACAGAGGGAAATATCTATTGATAGACAATTTTCTCCCGTCCCCGATATATATATCATCATATCGAGCTGCCCTACAATCAGTTCAACTTTTAAAACTAGGATAGCTCATAAACCGTGAACAAACACACATACACACACACAAACACACAGGAGAAGGTGAGGTTTGCTTGCTTTATAATTTCCTGCTCATTCCTTGTGCAGATTATCTTGTGCGCTGAGATGAACTCTGCATAGGTTATAACAGAGCATACAGCATCTCATTAGAATACAGACAAAACTAGACTTCATCAGGGCATATCACAGGTCTGTTCATCATTAATTCTTGGTGGATTCATATTGTTAGTCTGCACTCCTGCAGTCTTTTTAGAAACCTTACCTTTTGAAGCCATCCAATTTGGATTGTATGGGCTTTTGCTTTGAATTGAAGTGTTAAATCACTAAATGTAAACGTAACACATCTTTTAGTGGCTAGGGCTGCTTGATTTTGGGAAAAATCATAATCACGATTATGTTAGTCAAAATTGAAATCACGATTATTCAAACAATTATTTTTGGGTTTGAAAACTTGATGTATTTATTCAGCATGTCTCTCCCAAAAAACACTTTGTAAATGGCGAAATATTTCGCCTCAAAAAAAGAACACAAAATGGTCAAAAAGAAAATGTTCAAATCTTAAATGACATGTATCCAGCTGTGCTTTCTATACAACATTTATAACTGAAATATTGAAAACTATTAGTTTTGTGGTCGTTGCAGCTTAAAATGTTATATCGTGACAAACTATTAGCCGTTGCAAAGGTCGATGCAGCTTTATGTAGGATGTGCATCCGGGAGTTTCTTTAGTTTCAAATGTGGTCAAATGTGGCATTGAGCGATGCTTCCAGCAACATAATTGTATATATACAATTATGTTGCTGAATGCGTGATTGGTGTTAGCCACAACAGTAGTAAACTTTAAAAAAAAGTCTTAAAAATCTCCAATCAAACCCGTGTTGGCAGGCCACTGCAGATATAATACTCTCCTGCAAGCTTCATCAATGAGTTTTCCGCGGTACAATATCTCTGTCACGAATCAGAAAACAACAGGCCACGTTGGCACTTGCAGTTTCTGGTTTCCAGCCCAGGCTGCATGCCTCCTCCACCCAGAAGTTATGCCAAAACAGATTGAAATGAGGATTGCTGGATCCCAGATTAGTGTAGAATATATCCATGGCTCCATCTGATGTATGCTCTAATGACTAATCAATGGCGCTCCTCTGTACACTGCCGAGAGAGGATCAGTGGAATCATTGATTATTGTCGAGCACCCCACTAAACTTTTGAGGGGTAAACGCTTTGGTTTGTCTCGCTGCACATAGCACAGACTGGCAAGAATGTGCAAACGATGTTGATGAATTCAGAGAGCAAATCAGTCACAATGTTTTCTGAGTCGACTGAGTAATGCAGCGCTAATGATATAGAAATGGTGAAGGTCTCTCAACTATGGAATTATCCCTCCTGCGATAATCCCTGCGGAAGTATATTCCATAACCCCTTCTAGAATATTATGGTGATAATAGAATATATTATTATATTGAAGGACTTTTTTTGCTGATAATCATTATCGGTGTGATTATCGCTGCATCTACATCATTCAAGAAGCCTTTCAGGATATTTGTTTCCTTCTTATCGCTGGTGTCTAATGCAACGTTTTAAGCTAGGTTTTGGAGATTTCCCCTTATATGGTAGATACAATTACAAACACTGTTTCATTTGTAAACCATTATACATTTATACAGAGCTTGGTGACCTTGTAATGCCTCAAACAACAGGAAAGTGTGTTAATTAGGATTGAGGGATTCAATGGAATAATTAATAGGTCATATATCATTAGTAAAAAATATCTAAAATGTGCCAATTTCTAATTAGGCAACATGTAATGTAGGATGTGTAAAACAAGGATTAGTCCTTGCTCCCATGGGCAAGGGCAATGGCTACACCATTCATGTATGATGGATACAGAACCTGTTCCCATACCAGTGCTACCACACAGAACCAGATCATTGCACATGTCATGAGCTTGTTCAGCCTCCTCTTCAGTTTTCCCCTCACTGACTTTGCTCTGACCAGAGCCAAGATGGATGCCAAGGGGCTGACGTCACTGTGTGTTTGACATGGTGTTGCTAGCCGGCTTGGGGCTATTGGGAGGACAGGGACGGTGTGTGTGTGTGTGTGTGTGTGTGTGTGTGTGCGTGCGTGCGTGCGTGCGTGCGTGCGTGCGTGCGTGCGTGCGTGCGTGCGTGCGTGCGTGCGTGCGTGCGTGCCCGTGCACACACACACACACACACACACACACACACACACACACACACACACACACACACACACACACACACACACACACACACACACACACACACACACACACACACACACACACAGAAAGCCCTCACAGGGGAACGATGACGCTACTCATGTAGGGCTGAACTTCCCCCCAGGGGATTCCTGTCTGCACGACACCAGTGTCTATGTGGGGCGGGGCTGTGACATCACAAGCCTCAGGACCAATCCCATGGCTCTCTTACCGTGGCTGTGGGCAGGTGTGTTTGGACAAAGGGTAGTCACAGCGCTGATATTTCACTGTAGACGGGGCCTGCATTAATCTCCAAGTGGATTATGATCTAGACTATGATTCAGTTAACATGAAGGAATAATGATGGAATAATGTTGTGTTAGATATTGTGAAATGCAACACAGATTGTAGCATGCATGTATGAGTGTTAAAGAATATGATTGTCACTTGGGAGTTTTCTCAAATCATATCTGTTATATATTACGTTATTATTTTTATTAATATATAAAATAAAATACATGATCTTCATGAGGCTCACCCACTCCTCCACCTTTTCCAAATTTCAGAAAAATTATAATAATCTCAAAATATGTTAGCCTAATCAAGTCCCCTTTGGCTCAGTTTGTTTTGTTCTGCCTTTGTTCAGCTCAAAGCTAGGCCTACTCCCTGTGTCAACAATCTACATTGGACCCTGTGGGCTATGGGCCTGTGTCTATTGGAGACCAGCAGAGAAAGAGAGTCAATTACACCACAGTTTTTTTGATCGCTTGCCCCATTGTATTGCTCCGGGCACTGCTTGGTCGCCGCCCGTGTCCCTGCGGCTTGGAAAGCAGACCTGAAATATTTTTGAACTGGTCATAGCAGGATGCAAGCAAAAACCCAGACAAAAGCAGCCTCCGAAAGAGAAGCGGTGAGCTTGGAACAATAATCAAGGATGAATAAAGTATATAACATATAGATCTGCAATTCACTATAGCTTTATTGGTACACAGTGTAATGCATTGAGTAGTTGTGTGTTACAGTGTGCTACATGAGTTTAGCGTATTGTAGTTTACGTTATCGTGCAGAAGAGCTTGGTAAGAGTTGGTAAGTAAATAGATTGTGTGGTGGAAACTCCACTTAAGATGATAAGCAAACATGTTTGAAGCACTGAAGTGAGCCCCTAACAGTGGGCACACTCCAGTATTAAAGTACAGAAACGTCCTTGAGGGCACAGAAGCCACAACTAGACAAATATACACACTCCTCTTTGACTCGTACGTCTCTCTCTCTCTCTGTCTCCATCTCTCTCTCTCTCTCTCTCTCTCTCTCTCTCTCTCTCTCTCTCTCTCTCTCTCTCTCTCTCTCTCTCTCTGCTCTCTCTCTCTTCTCTCTCTCTCTCTCTCTCTCTCTCTCTCTCTCTCTCTCTCTCTCTCTCTCTCTCTCTCTCTCTCTCTCTCTCTCTCTCTCTCTCGCTCTCTCTCTCTCTATATCACTGAAACACATCTCTGAGAGTGTTAGGTGTGCGTGTGACAGTGCACGTGTGTATGTATGTACAATGTGTCTCATGTGTGCACAGCGTGTGTGAGTAAGTGTGAGTGAGACGTGTGATGCGTGGTGCTGGTGGTTATATTCAGTGACAGCTGAAGTTGCTAATCAGATGCAGGTTCAGATAAATGCATTAGCTTTCCTTGATCTTTTTATCCCTTCTATTGACATCACCTTTCTATTTTAGAGCTGCAACATATACATTTAAGAAAAAGGCTTAAGCTTAAGCTTATTCACTGAATGTTACTAATCATCCCAGACCTATCAGTCCTACTTTTCTGTATGATTGATATCAGTTTTTTTTTATTTATAGCTCTAAATGATCAAAATAAACTAAATCAAATAGATGAATATGTCCCATTTTTCGTCGCAGGACTAAAGATGGTTCCCTGATGCAGAGAACTGCTCAATGCATGGATAATCATAGGGCCCATCCCCCCTCTGCTCTTTGTACAGCTGCGCTCAGCACATCCTCATTCTACTGTCTTTTATGTTGCGTGCATTACTGTTTGAACCACAGTATTCTCACCTACCTTAAGGGCTGGCCGATTAATCAAATTTTGATCCCAATTTCTACTTTAGCGTCAAACAATCTGAAAACTAAAATAATCGAGTTATATCTTTTTTTTTTATTATTATTTTATAATTTTTTTTTAGAACTTTTTCTTTTTGACCATTTTGTGTATTTTAAGGTGAGATTTCAAAGTTCTCAGTTACAAAGTATTTTTTGGGAGTGACTGAATGTGTGGCTGAATAAATACGTCATGTTTCAAACTTAAAAAAAATCGTTTGATTAATAATGATTTCAATATTGAGCAAAATAATCTTGATTATGATATTTTCCATAATCGAGCAGCCCTACCTTCCTTGTGTGTCTATAACAACGGCGTCCGACGCTGAAGTGAAGGGTAGTGTGTCAGAGAGGCGTAGAAAGGCAGGTGATTGCTACAGCAGAGTGAATGAGAGCGCCCCTTCCCCAATGTATCCCCTGAACTGACTGAGGGGGAAAGTTCCGGACTTTCGGACTTTTCGTGCTTTACCTAAGTAGATGCTATTGATAAATACTAATATAACCATTTTTAAAGATGTTGTTGGTTGTATTTGATAGTATTAAAGAGAGAGAGAGCAGCAAAGAGAGACAAAGGGCAAGATTTTGAAACTAAAAACCTAAAAATCCTCCCCGCCCTTTCTGCTCCATCCATTGCTATGTTTCTCTGCCATTGAGAAGAGTTGACCGGCCAGATGGATTCCCCGAACCACCCTGGAAGACATGCCCTGACTGATCAGAAATTTGAAGTCTAAATTGGCTCATACAGAGACAGGCACGGTCCACTCAAAACCAATATTCTGACAGCGCATTTCTCTCATCAATAGATGATGGAAGACTTTGGATGGATGGATGCCATTTATAACAAATTACACTCACATAATTGCTCTTAGATCTCACCTACAACACCTTTAATGTTTGTAGCATGTTTTGTTTTGGGGTATTTTAATTGGCTGCTACCTTTGAATTTTATTATAATCTATTCTATTCCAATTTGATTACAGATCTATTCTATTCTTTGAGACTGGATGGGTAGACATATTTTTGCGTTCTTGAAAAACCGAATCATGTCTATTTCCTCATGATGTTAGTGATATGTCACGACATTCTGCTGTCTGATTGGCTGACTGTCTCCCTGTCCGAGTGGCTCTGGCTACCAGCCAATCAGTGGACAAAAAAGAAAATCAGGGATTCTGTCTCTGACATAACTCATCGCAGGGACCTTTTCCAGATGGTATAGAAATCCTGGGATCAGCCAGATAGTTTACAATATCTACACACACTGTTAGTGTCTCTATATTAGTGTCTTACACTAACTTATCTGTTGGCTTCAAGTTAATCAAGTGTGCTTCTGGTCTGAATGTGTATTTTATGCTGGGGGGTTACTGATAGGGTTTCTGCGTTATACAACAAACTTTAAACCATGTATTCTGAGTATATGGGCTCGTGTGTTGATGAATATGCTAGTAAGTCATTTTCTTTTTTAATTTGGCTGTTTTTAAATTCCTTTTAACCAAAGTGATTTGCTGTGCTGCAAGTTTCTTAAAGCTGGAAAGAGTGCAGAGTAGCTATGGGATCCAAAAGGTGAATATATATATATATATATATATATATATATATATATATTATATATATTATATATATATATATATATATATATATATTATATATATATATATATATATAATATATATATATATACAGTATATTTGCTGTGCATAGACTACTAGTTACATCTCAGAGATACAGGGATAGTAAAACTCAACAAAGTGTTCAACAGAGGAGTTAAAAACAACCAAGGACACCAGTCAGTTTGATTTGCTTCTTTGTTTATTAAATTGACTGTCTCTCGACCAAACACATGTCAATCTCGCTCTTTTAACTTATTTTGAATCCACTTAGTCAGGAGAATACTTCCTTTCGACTCCATTAAACTACCTTATCCCCATTTTTACATCGTAAAATCACATTAATTTGGTCCCCTGAATAATCCCCAAACAGTGTTTTCAGCCATGACTATCCTTTAAGGAAACAGATTATGTAACCGTAAATTTCCCTGGGTTTACCAAAGATGATGAAGAATATCCAATGGGTTTCTCTGTGCTGCTGAATCACTCGCCTCCATCTGTCAATCTGATGGCCTGTGTCCAACACTCCCATGATGGGAATCCATTCAGGCTCATTTCTATTCATAGGACCTGCAGCTGAGGCTGTTTTTTCTGATCGCAGGCAGTCAGCACTCTATAGATGCTATCAATGATTCAATCCCATTGGTATTTATTTAACTGTGTGCAATCTTGACAGTTCCTGTTGAAGGACTTCTCCTTCAATGAGCCAATCTCTTCTCTGCTGTTGAAGGGCTATTATGGTGCATCATTAAGAAGTGTCCTGTCTCTCTTTAATAAAGGAAAATAGTGTTCAGGGCAATCAAACCTCTATAACCGTGTCACCTGGCTATAACCGTGTCACCTGGCACAAAAACATCCATTACCAATATAATTTTTCTAAATGACTTTACTCTGCTGATTCTGCTTAAGAGCATTTAGGGTGAGGGTGCTCTTATCAAAAATGTAAACAATAATGGTTATAATGGTTTATTCACCCAGAATTGTATGTTCCTTTCAATACTTTCAATAGAGGTGCGTTTTTAATAAGTGCACTAAATAAAGGAGAAACTGGGAACTAACAGTGTGCGAAAACAACCAACAACCTGAGCATGACTGCTACTCATCTGTCTTTGCCTGACCAATGGGACATCTGTGGCAAACAGGCCAGACTAAGGCAGCCAAGCCCAGATCAACGAGCATGGAGTGGTATAGTGCATAGACATCCATCTGCTAGATGACTCCATGGTATCTGTGAGACTACTCTGGTCTAAGTTAGAGATCCGTTTCCAATGTGTTGGAAATTTAATTGGCTCCGACCAGCTATACTTTCTAAATCCTTGGCAAAGGAACTGTTAACTTTGTACTTTGTAGTCTTAAAATGTTTCCCTGTTTGAGGACAGATGGACTGTAAGAACAATTAATTTCAGCCAAAACTGGCTGCATACACATGCTAGGTTTTCTTTCCCAACTTCAAGGCACCATTTCTTTCTTAGTCATGCTGCTCACCTACAGTTTTTTCCCTGCTGTATACGTGTGTGTGTCTGTGTTTGTGTGTGTGTGTGTGTGTGTGTGTGTGTGTGTGTGTGTGTGTGTGTGTGTGTGTGTGTGTGTGTGTGTGTGTGTGTGTGTGTGTGTGTGTGTGTGTGTGTGTGTGTGTGTGTGTGTGTGTGTGTGTGTGTGTATGTGTGTGTGTGTGTGTGTGTATATGTGTGTGTGTGTGTTGTAAAATTTATAGCCTCTGGTGTGGTATCGTCTTGCTAGAAGATGGGATTACATGATCCAGTCTTTCATCACTGACACAATTTTGACAGAAATGAATTCTCCCCTCCCCTGCAAACGTATTATCTGTTTGCACTTCATTTATGATGTCCTAAATAACAAAACCCTCTGTTTCCAACGAAAGCTTTACATATTCATCTTGGCACATTTTCATTGGTTTCATCTTTGGAAATTGCATGCAGTTAGCCCATGGGGATTGCTGTTCCATGTTGATAACTATTCATTTAGAACTCTGATGATTATCCCAGCCCAGCCGGTTACTCCAACCACTTCATTCTAGGCTAGTAATGACCTTAACCAAGGTGATCTAGCCAAGTTATAATCCTTGCCAATTGAAATCCCCATATTATTAACATGAACAAATTAGATAACCCTGCCCTATTCTAACCAACCTTAAGAATCAAACCTAGCTATAGCCGCACTCTACTTAATCCAGAACAAATTTCAAGATCGGTATCACATTTTAATTATCACAAGTATTACTTTCATTAAACCATCCATGGCCCCTTGACCAATCAATCGTCGGAGCAACGGAGTTGGTTACCTGAGTGCATTGAACTGCTAAAAGCAGGGAAAAACGCTTTGCAATTGGAAGTGCCACTTCTCTTTCATGTGTGTGTGTGTGTGCGTGCAACACACTGACTTCGGGGGTTTGTGTGCCTCAGCTTCCTCTCTGCTGTTTCATCAGCAGACATTGGAGACTACCTACTGTCACCTGAATCTCCAGCTGGGGATTGGCTGATCACTCCATAACGACCGCCAATCAAGCATTCAGGTTGGCCCCAGAGTGGGGCTGAAACATGAGTGGGTTAAGAGGACAGCTTAACCCTAATTGTGGGTGTTGTTTTTTATTCCTCCAGGAGGGGCTGAAAATTGTGTTTTAATTGTGACTTGTTGGCAAACTAGCCTAACACTAGTCTCGCAAATCATTTAGAATTATCTTAAATCTGATGGGGTGTTAAACCTTCTTCTTTCACTTCATATTTGATTCAACCTTCATGTTGCTGGAGGCAGGGATCTGTAAGCGCATAATACCTCTTGGACGTCTCCAGAACTTTCAAAACAAGTACAGAGTTGAAACGGTGGTTATATCAGCCAGGGTTGGCAGAAAGAAAAGTATCTACGCGAGGAAAGCCCCTCGCTCTTAGCGTGGGTAAAGGCTTGCGATTTGCGTGTCAAACTCACGCTATTGACGCAAATTGAAAATTTGCTGGGCACTCGTGCAAAGGAGTTTCTCTTTGGTAGAAAATCTCGATAACAAAACAGAAGGAAATCTTTATCTCTGCCCATTGCAGTTTCTTGGCTGGATCCAAGTTAGGCAAACCCGGAACAAACCAACTGGTGAACTTTACACATCACTTTGCATCATAGTCCATGAGGATCTCAGAAAGGTCTGGCTGGAGAGTCTTGCTCCCAAGAGACTAGCTGCTGTTAACGTATTACACTTATTTGCGTTGAATTGTTTGACTTGAAGGAGCAGATATGCGTAGTCCCTTTTATACAGTAAGCATACATGTACAGACAAGGCTTACAACTGCGCCTTGTGTGCCTGAGGTGTTACAGTGAACTTTTCATACCCTAATCTCTTTGGAAATCAATGCTAACATCCTCCTCCATCCTCTGTGAAGAGGGGGCGAAGTGTTCAGAGCCGCAAGGCCTTATGGGAGGATTCCTCTTCCTCAAACAGGAATACCCTTCAGGGGTTGACACTAAGGTTTCAAAAGCACTTGCCCGAAGGGCAAGTGCTTTTGAAGGTCAGGTCATGTTTGACTTGCCCGAAGGTCACGTTTACTTGCCCAAATAACAACAAAAAAACAACAAACAATTATGAGTATAATTAAACAGAAATTAACAATCGAGTCATGAAACACAGATGAAAATAGTTTATTTTTTTACTTGTATGTGAGGGTTAACCCTATGAACAACATACAGAACGGTCAAAAACGTCAACATAATGTACAAGGTGTACTTAATCCTCCTCTTTCTGCTTGTCCTCTGACGACACCATCTCAGGACAACCTATTATCGCCCAGTTATATGTAGACTTGGGCTTTGACTTTTGTCCAAAAATCCTATTCGAAGTTAGTTTGTTTATTAATATTCAAATATATTCAGATATTTATTAATAATAGTTTGACCATTAAATGCCTTCAGTAAGACCTGGATTGGGCTTCGCAAGATTTGTTTACGTGTTGCTATGGTTACTGGCAGTGGCGGTGGGTCAATAGAGGGCGCTAGGGCGCCGCCCCTCCGTGAAATATTCACTTGAATTTATCTGCCAACTATTAATCAACTATTATCAATACAAAATAAATCAACAAAAATACATAGCGTTGATCCTCGTTTAATTGTGTGATATACTTGTCACTGCCAGCAACCATTTAAATGCGCCTGAAGGTCAATGATTTGGGCTAGGCTAGTTATTGGTCATTCGAAAATAAAGCCCTGCTCCAAGTCAGGGGCGCCGGCCACGTTGAAGTCAATGTAAGCTCGCTAACTTTTTGCTGTCTATCAAGCAGGGACAGCTTTTCATTGGCGCAAGAAAATTCGCCCTCGGGTCGCACCAGTGTGCGCCCCAGGCCAATGGTATCGCTTTTCTTTTTTGTTATCACCACATGATTGGACAATTCAGCGAGTCAATCAAATAGGCTACCTCCCTCAGCAGCATTCGCTCAACACAACTACACGTAGAGAAGAGATAGATCGCTAACTAGCAGAGAGTTGTAAGCACTTTACACCCTTTTCAGTGGAGGAATTGGACTCCACAAGCAATGTTATACTTAAAAGGAGCAAGTAAGTAACATATTCATTTAGTGTTTCGGCCTGTAGCATATAACATAGCAAAATGAAGCAACTCTCCCATATGTAAGCCAGCGTAACTGCACAGACACCCACATGCTGCCGGAGAGGAGCGAGAGCGCGAGAGCGCGAGAGCGCGAGAGCGCGAGAGCGCGAGAGCGCGAGAGCGCGAGAGCGCGAGAGCGCGAGAGCGCTGCTGCTGGCTGCCGCACGCGCGATCAATTGCAAATAGAACAATTTTGTGTGATTTGTCGGAAAAAAAGGTTGTTTTGCCGTTTTAAAAACACTTCAATAAATAGCCTTTAACAAACTCTCAAAAATCCACTTGCCCGTCCGGGCAACAAGAATAAATCTCAACTTGCCCAAACATTTTTGTTACTTGCCCCGGGCAAGCGGGCAACCGTTAGTGTCAATGGCTGCCCTTCTCTGCACTTGTTCACTTAAAATAACGACACTACCACGAGTCTTCATTATATCCGTATGAGGTTTTTGTTTTAACTACCACTGTCACTGTCCTTTAAAGCACCAGCAAGGTCAGTTGAGGTGCTCTGGTCTTGTCTTGCCTGCGTGTACCCTGGTGTCTTCGTCTTTTGGTATGGATTACAAGGCTTGTGTAGAATATGGATGTATTGATTGGTAAACTGGCACTTAAATAACAGAAATACTATAATATGGCAGGAGTTTCTTGTCTCTCATCTCATCCATCCTTTCTCTACCTTTAATCCTCTCTTGCCTTGGTTTAAATCTCCTCTCATCTCCATTCTTCTCTTCTCTTCATTCACCTTCTCCTCGCCTCTCCCCTTATCTCATTGCATCTTCTCTTGCTCTTCTCTCCTCTATCTTGTCATGTATGTTGGATCTTTGGCAAATGGATAGATGGCTTCTAGATAGCAAAGATCATGCTGAATGCTTGGCCAAATATTGCTTAATTCTCAAGGAAAGAAGATGTAAGACATAAGCACATACAATTATGTATTTGATCTTTATATTTCATGGGCTTTGGCTCAGGCATCTGACATCATCATTTGAGTGCCTGAAGAAAAACATTTTCTAGCCATGGAATACAGCTTCAATGGACAAGAAATGACAGATGTGTGATCCCGGCCATATTCCACTTAGGCCACTGAGCTCAATTGAGGACACATGGCTGGCTAAGCACTACACCACATTCAGTCATAAGGCAGCTAACCCTAGTGGTAATGCTCACCCTTCTCCCAGGATTGTATTGTACTAGATATGCTATGTGTTTGTGCATTTGAAATATTGACGTTGTTGATATATATGCTGTGCGCTACCTTGTTATCCCCTCATTTGTAATTTGCGGTGCCTAGGTTTTACTAACTAAGACTTGACTGCTAATATGCTAATGATAACATGCAAATAAACCAACCCTGAATACTCATGTTGATCCGCAGGTCTCCATACCAGAGAGCCCCCCACCGGTCCAACAGCCCGGCATCAGCTCTACAGCAGGCACCACGTCCGAGACCCCTGCCCACTCCGCCCTAGAGCTCCTCCACACTCCCATGCTCTTGGGCCGCTCCTGATCCACCACCTCCCGTTCTTCTCAGCGACAGACCAACCCCCCTCCCCCCTCCCCCAAGATGGAGGACGACGGGCGCTACCGGGACGGCCGCTCAGACTTCATCCGCGGTGCCAAGGATATCGCCAAGGTGGCCAAGAAGCAGGTGGGCAAGAAGATGGGCCGTGGGGCCGACAAGATGGCTGACGAGTACACCAAGCGCTCGTACAAGCGCTTTGAGGAGGAGGAGGACGACGACGACTACGGCGGGGCGCCGGGCAACGACGCGGGCTACCACCGCAACGACAGCCGGGCGGCCAACGACGATGACGAGGACGCTGCCGGCCACAGTGACTCCACCGAGGGTCACGATGAGGACGACGAGATCTACGAGGGCGAGTACCAGGGCATTCCGCGGGCCGACTCCGGGGGCAAGCCGGGCGGTGCCGACGGCCTGGGTGCCGGGCAGGCCCCCTTCAGGGACCTGTCGGCCTACGAGGCGGAGCGGCGGAAGGACCAGGAGGAGCTGGCGCAGCAGTACGAGACCATCCTGCAGGAGTGCGGCCATGGCAAGTTCCAGTGGACGCTGTACTTTGTGCTGGGCCTGGCGCTGATGGCGGATGGCGTGGAGATCTTCGTGGTGGGCTTTGTGCTGCCCAGCGCAGAGAAGGACATGTGCCTGTCGGAGCCCAACAAGGGCATGCTGGGTAAGGTTTGGCGCTACTCTTCCTCGCTTTTCTTCTCTGCTTCGCCTCCTCAATGTTCGCGAAAACAACATTGGCATGGTTAACCCGAGGAGGGAGAATGGGGATGTGTGTCTCTGCCCCATCCATGTAAACCTGTGGGTGGTCACAAGGTAGCAGGGGTTCAGAGCTACTGCTGGGGAATCCGGTAGTGTTTATTGTGACTCAGCAGCCTTTAGGACTAGTGAAGGAGGCTTAGTTGAACAGGCTACAACAGAATGCCCTCACTCAACTGCTAATTGGCGACAATAAGGACGATAATATCAAACCTGAAAACGATGTCATGCATGTATTGCCTTTGTCAAGGTTACAACAAGGGCATTCATGATTCACTGTCAGGGCAGAAGAAAGCTAGTCACCCTCCCTTTTCAGGGCAATGCTTTGAGGGTTCTGCAACATGAAAGAGCCCTCTGGTATTGATGTCAACAATACAGCTGCAGCCCCCCTGTTATTTCTCCTTACAGCCAGGAGATGCTGTTATACAAGTGATAACAGTGCGACATAGTTTATGTTGAAAGCCTATTTCCCAGCGAATCACCTACTTGTCACCAACGTTATTCTCGTAAAACCTTTAATGCAGAAAGGGAAAAAAAGTCATTATAAAGCGGAATTTGCTAATCAGCAGAGCCCAGATGTACGACGAATTTGGGGGAAATTGGCTTGCTCAGTGCTGCGTTGGAGAGCTTAATCCTAACAAGACTTTTATTTTCTGCAACTGAATCTCTCCGTCTCTCTGGGGCGCGGTCGGTAGGGATGGAAGAAACTACAGCAGTAAAGTAGTCCAGGGTTGAGCAGCCATCTACTGGGCTGGAGAGGGGAGATGACAGGAGGTATTCCCAAGTTGTATGCTTGTCTTGTTCAGCGTTCCTCTCATTAATCCCTTTCTATCTGCGTCTCTCAATCTTACAGCTCTTTCACGCTGTTTCTCCATCTGTTATGGGAGCATAGGCCACACTTTAACATTCTATGGTGGCTGAAATCCTGATTATTAACAATACTTCCTACCTCTCTCTCTTTCTCTCTTTCTCTCTTTCTCTCTTTCTCTCTTTCTCTCTTTCTCTCTTTCTCTCTTTCTCTCTTTCTCTCTTTCTCTCTCTCTCTCTCTGTCTCTGTCTCTCTCTCTCGCTCTCTTTCTCTCTTTGGATGGTGCTATTAGGAGGTAATCAAGGTTCAACAGCCCATGCATCTTTTATCGCCACAGAATTTAGTACACAGCAATCCCAGGTCTACTTTATATGCTTTAGCTACAATACGATGGCTGGATCATGGTTTTAATAATGTATGGTATGTGTGTTATTAACCACTGGCCTAGTGTCTAGTATCGTATCATTTCCACGTAAAAATACAATTGATTTAGTGAACAGTGTTCACTAAATCAATTGTAGAGAGAGAGAGATGTGTTCACTGAACACATCTCTCTCTCTCTCTCTCTCTCTCTTTTCCTCTCTCTATCAATGTCCCTCTCCCTCTCTCAGTGTGAGCCTGTGCCCACAGTGGGTGCACATCTCTGATTCTCTCTTGTTGCATGTGCTCTCTCCAGCAGGGAACACATGCATGTAACCGTTTGCTCCCCTCAGGTCTCCCTGTCCAATTAGATTCCACGCTCAGCCTGTCATCCGCTATTGGTTGTCCAGCAAGGGCACCAGAAAACACGCTATGGGCCTGAATCACCTGGCGGCCATCTTGGTTCTTAATGTTAGCTGGATGAGACAATGCAGTATACCACAATCAGTTCCTTTACTCAGTTAGCATTTATAACCAAGATGATCTGCTTTCTCCAAATATATTGCATTCATATATGATGAAATTGGAAACGCTCATTTAATTACAATGGGATTCTTCTAGCACTTCTGTCATCATTTCAGCCAGTATTACAATGCAGGCCTGTTAGCCTAGTCATTATTGTTTCAAAATAAATGCCTAATGGGAATCCAATAATGATAACATACTTATAAAGCATTATTCTTTTCAACTCTGTAATTAATATTAGTATAAAATAAATGATAATTAAGAATATTTATGTTTAAAAAAAATACACCAAAAGAAATGATATCAGCATTCGGTTAAGTTTGAATAGGTACAATACCTAGATACTGCATTTCTTCATCTTAGTTGTTACAATGTTTTAACCTACTATTACTTATGTACTATTATGTATCATGTGGTTGGTATTGACTTAGCTCCTCAGGTTGCATTATGCTTGTCTACAATACAATGCTATTGAGTGGATCATGTGATCATTCTTCATGATGTGAGTTTTACTTTAAATAAAATGAATCTGGTGCATTCCCAATGATGTAATTGCAAAATAAGTATACTTGAGAGTAGACTCAGGTGTGAAAATCCAATCTAATCAAATATCATTATACATAATTTTAAAATGTGGATCAGGTTCAATTAATTTCTGTTTTTGAGTAGGGTTGGGTATCGAACAACGGTGCCATTTGGCACCGACCGAATTATGTCGGTCCTACCGAGTATCGAATTGTTTTGGAGAAAAAGGTGCCAAATTTCGATACTTTACGGTAGACGACGCGAAAGCTTTTATTTTATTATTTTTTATCTTCCTCCATAAGAACTCCAACTGAGAATGGATAGATGCAAGTTACTGCAACTTTATCATTAGTAACCACGTAGATGGCAAATATAAAAAAATATGTTATGTTGTATATATGATCATTTGAAATATATGAAAATGCCCTCACAATAAATCTGCCAGTTTGCACGTTGACTTCATTGTCATTGTATCCTTTTAATCTCAAAGTGCTATTAGAAAGAGTTATTAACGAATTATGGTGCTCAATGTATAATCATTTATAGAAAAGTAGTTCGCCGATAATCCTATAAGGTTTTCATAATATAAAGTATCGGAAAAAGTATCGTGAAGGTATCGTATCGAATTAAAGGTATCGGTTTCGGTATCGGTATCGAAAATTTTCAAACGATACCCAACCCTATTTTTGAGTAATGTTGTTTTTGTGGATTTTGAGTAATAAGCACCTAGAACCTCCAATACTCTACTTCAACATATATGGGAGATGGACTGAAGCTCTGACAAGAACATGAACACCGGACCGGAGCCGGAAACGGAAAAGGAGGATGCTTGTAGTCTTTTCGCTCGGTTGTCCGTATCAACAGTAGGGCTAGAACCGAGCGAAAAGACTATAACCACCCACTTTCCCTTTCTGAGACAGGGCCAATATTCAAAATTTCCACTCTGTTTCATCCTAGACCAACCAGAAAGGGGGCTCAATGTTCAACAATACCGGAATTGTCCTTTAACTACACAAATTAATGATTCATATAGAAGTAATTCAGCGTAGTTCTCTGAGATGTGTTGCTGTTCTCTGTCTCCAGCTCAACTCCTGGGACTGAACTTGTCTCAGCGGTCCCAGGTGACCGATGATCTTCAGTAAGTGTGTTTGGCTAGCAGCCATGCCATCAAGACATGACGTGTAGAAAACACAGCACTTTATTACATTAGCAATTTCCCCTTTTGCCTTGCCACCCCTCTGACTGGGGGACTGGGTGGGGTGGGTCGAGGTTGGCCAAGCTTGGGGTTGAGGTTGTTGGTGATGCAGGGGGAGGGTTGTAACCAGCCCACTGTTTTTCCCCTCTCCCCCTGTTATACAACAGGCCTGACTCATGCTGAAGAGATTTTCTGTCACCGCTGCTCTGCTTCCCATGGGTCCTAGCACCCATCCCGGTTCCCTCCCTCCCTCCTTTCCTTCCTGCTGCATCCCTCCGTCCTTACCTCCAACAGTCACTGTAAGACACTGCTGCGCTGAGCCTATCCTCTGCTGTAGCTGTTGTTGTTTGTGTGTGTGTGTGTGTGTGTGTGTGTGTGTGTGCCTGTATGGGTGTGTCAATCTTTGTGTGTGTGTGTGTGTGTGTGTGTGTGTGTGTGTGTGTGTGTGTGTGTGTGTGTGTGTGTGTGTGTGTGTGTGTGTGTGTGTGTGTGTGTGTGTGTGTGTGTGTGTGTGTGTGTGGTGGGGGGGGGTGGTGTCGATGTTGCATTACGGTTGTGTGTGCCTGTGTATCGTTGTGTCTCTCTGAGTGTGTTTTTGTGTAGGCTCTTTGCAGTGATTTACACCCGGAGATGACCAAGCGAAAAGAGTGGACGTGTGTGCCTGTGTCACTCTGCATGAAATCGTATGTAAATCATCCATAGATGTATTCTGTCCTAACGGGAGCGGCAATGAGCCAAGTAGTGGAAGCAGGGAGCACCAGCGGCTTTGTCTCTGCATCCACTAGACAAAGACAGATAGAGTGACGCTGCTCTACACAGCCAAGTGCATCCAAACACCCCGGACCTTATTGATGTGTTTGATGGTGAATAAAACCCATTTACTTATACTCTGAGTGGACTATTAATAGTCAGCGTGTTGCTGATATCCTAATGCGCACCCACTTAGTCTGCAGCAGGGAAGTGAGGAGATGTATAAGCAGGTTTGTCTGTGCGGGGGTGTATGTGTGTTTGCATGTGTGTGTGCATGCGTGCATGTTTGCCATTGACTTGCCCTTGTTAGGAATCTGCAGAGGTGGCAGCTGCAGTTGCAGTCTGGGGTGTGTTCCCCCTAAATTGCGAGAGAACGCCTTGTTGGGTGGTTTCTGCCTCGCAGTGTAGGGAGATGTGGGACGACCTGCTGCATCAGCAGAGACACTGCTTTGGCCTCCTGTCTTAATATTTTACAGCGGCTCAGCCAGAGCCTTGGCCTAGTCTAGCGTTGTGAAATTATTTAATAAGAAGTTGTCCTTCATATCCGCTTTACAGTAATAAAAAAAAAAAAAAATTAAAGGTCTTAAAAAGGTTGGGTATTTTAATGCAAATCCTGATAAAAACTGTGTAAAATTACTAAGCGTGTAATTGGATCGCCATTGTGTTGATTGAATTTTATTTAAAATGTTCATATCGTTTTATATATTTAAATAAATATTTATTTTTTTCTGTGGCCTTTACATTTAGTGCTGCTATCGCTAACGCTACGATGAACAGTATGCTACAAAGAGCCGCTAATTTGCCTGAGTCCTCATCCTGCTGACCTTTTGCTGAACAGAAACATGCAGCTGCTGAGTGCTAGAAAGAAAAGAGCACTAGCGTGGGCGTCTGTGGGCCTGCGAGTACAATGGCAGCAGAGGAGAGATGGCCAGAGAGAGGAAGCGAGAGAGGGAGAGAAGCCGTGTTGGTTGTGCTAAGTGGATCTATTTGTTTTACCTTAGCACCATGGTTGGATATCATTTTCTTAAGGATCTCGTTAAAATTAATATTCAGCTTCAGTTCCAGTTCATTGGATGTTGACACAGTTCTAGGTCATCGGTTATCACATTTCCAAATAAATGCTTTGTGTTTGTATGTTTAAAACATTTTAACAGACCAAACATCACAGGCCAAAGCACGCTCACAAAATAAAAGGTTAGCCAGAGACTTAACCCTACCCCTTACCATAACCCTTACCCTAACCCCTTTGCCACATTTACTTATGTATCAGTTCCAACATGTACTCTACAGGGACAAATTGATTTGATTTGATAGATATTGCTCACGGCAATCGTTTGAGTCCGTAGAAACTAACCAGTCAGAGTTGTGTTTCACAGCAATACGTAGTGACAGTCATTGGAAATGCAGTTACAATTTGGTGAACCGCTTTCCAGCAGATTAGAAAAGCAGATTAGCAAAGGTATAGTTAAGTGTGAATTGTAAACAGGGATCTTGTCAGATCTGAGTAGCTAATCAACTGATTACAGACGTCCCTGCCCTGCTCAGAAAGCCCCATACTCTGGCAGAAAAACAGAAACCGGCTATTAATAGCAACTCTGCTGCCCTGCCCCCTCTTCAACACACACAAACACACATGTGTGCATGTACACACACACACACACACACCGATGCACACACTTACCCACGAACACATACACCCACATGGTTCTCTCAGGCCCTATAGCTTTGGAGAGCTGGCTAGCCACGCTCCTCCCCTCTCCCCTCTCTCTCTCTTCCTGTGTTATTCTCTCCCATTTTCTATTCCCATCCCCCACTGCCTCTCCAGTACGCTGAGGAGGAACCTCCTCCACCCCTTCCTCCTCCTCCTCTTGCTCCTCCTCCCCCTTTATCTCCCTCTCCAAATCGCCCACTTACTTGGCCCATAATTATTTATTTTTGCCATTTCTCACTCTCTGTCTCTCTCTTGCCTACATTCATTCTCGGCCTCTATTGTTTCCTCTTTCTCTCTCTCTCTCTCTCTCTCTCTCTCTCTCTCTCTCTCTCTCTCTCTCTCTCTCTCTCTCTCTCTCTCTCTCTCTCTCTCTCTCTCTCTCTCTCTCTCTCTCTCTCTCTCTCTCTCTCTCTCTCTCTCTCTCTCTCTCGCTCTCTCTCCTGCCCTCTCTCTCTTTCATGGCGATAGTCTCTCGCCCTAGGCAGCATGGTGGCTATGTAGAGCAGGGTCGATGCTAGCAACAGCAGCTAATCACGGCCGTGCCTGCACGTTACAGAGGGAGGAGTACACACCCCCGCGCACGTGACCTCCCATGATGTCCATGTAGGGGTGCCGCTGACATGCACATGCGTATGTGTGTCCCAGCTTACACATGAGCAGAAAACACACCCTGCCTCTACAACCGTTGATGCTGTAATCCAATCTTACAATATCGTAAGCGATCACATATCATTTACTCTTAATGAGAGCTGTTGCTTCTTACCAGGGTGTGGTATTCACAGATGAACAACGTACAAAAGATGGCTCCCTGCTCTAACATGACGACAGAGAGATGAAGAGAGAGAGAGAGAGAGAGAGAGAGAGAGAGAGAGAGAGAGAGAGAGAGAGAGAGAGAGAGAGAGAGAGAGAGAGAGAGAGAGAGAGAGAGAGAGAGAGAGAGAGAGAGAGAGAGCTGGTGCTGGAGGAGGCTGTGTTGGTTTGTCTGTGAGAGACAGCTCTGGAGTGTACAATGAGCTTCAGGACCTCGGACAGCTCCCTGGACAGCTCCTCAAACCTCGGCGGACAAGGAACCTTAACTCTTACTACTGACCCTCTGTCTGCCTGCCCATCCCTCTCTCTACCTGCTTACCTGTGACAGTCTGTCTGCCTATCTGTCTGTCTGTCTGTCTGTATCTCTTTCTGCCTGTCTGTCTATCTGCCTCTCTTTCTGCCTGTCTGTCTGCTTGTCTCTGTTTGTCTGTCTTAATGCTGCTGCATTGCGGCGATGGCCGGCGAGTCTATTCATTCCCATTGGCTGGTTGTTCAGAGGCTCTCTGATAGGAGGAAGGGCTGACAGCTGCCTCTCTCTCTCTCTCTCTCTCTCTCTCTCTCTCTCTCGCTCTCTCGCTCTCTCGCTCTCTCGCTCTCTCGCTCTCTCGCTCTCTGTCTCTCTAATCTACGGTTTCTCTGTCTTTTTTCCTGACTTGATGAAAAATGAACACACACACACACACACACACACACACACACACACACACACACACACAACACATACACACACACACATACACACACACACACCCTCACGCTCAAACTCAAAATACACTACACTTGGTGGACGCAAACAGAAGTCACCTTCATCTCCTGCCTGAACACTGCAGTGTGTGACTGGGGCAGTGATTCCCACACAGCGCACACATTCTGGACCACATAGCTACACTCCTATTATGTTTGTTTTAATTTTCATCCATCCTATGACTGTACTCAAACAGGTCAAACAGGATGTGTGTGCTGTCTGCTTTTGGGCAGCATAGAAAAGGCAGTGACTGCAGCATTACCATTCGGGGTACCCCTGTATGCATTTCAAGGCCAAAGACTTAACTGAGTTAGTTCTGCACATCTCCACATTAACATGTAAAACATTTCACTGCTCACATCATTTCAACATCTGGAAATTATCCTTTCAACATCTGAACAAACAATTAGCCTTGGCTGACTACATGCTTGCATTCACACACGCAGACACACATACGCACGCACAAACACCTGCACACACACCCGCACATGCACACACACACACACACACACACACACACACACACACACACACACACACACACACACACACACACACACACACACACACACACACACACACACACACACACACACACACACACACACACACACACACACACACACAAAACCTGCATACATTTCTAAATCAAACTAATGTGGACCACAATAAGACGACTTCACCTTTAATTCACCTCATTAGGCTATGAATATCCAATACCAAAATGGACATTGCCATATATTTAGGACATAAATTCCATCACTTTAGTGTTTAACAATATTTTATAAGGACATATTATGACTTAAACTAAATAAATATGTTGCTTAGTCTCATGAAAATAAAAGAAATAGCTTCAACTGGCCTACATAACTTTACGTTGTTTTTTTCAAACTCAGAAAGATTGCACAGACTATAGATATTTCCTTGGAGATGTGCAGACTGACAAAATAGAGGTGTCATAAACATGCCTCCATGCAAGGACCTTCACAAGCACACTCACACAGGCACACACAGAAACACACTTGAGGCAGTCTAACACACACATCGTTTGGTATTCAGTGTGGTGTGTGTCGACACTGGCTCATATCGATGGATGAGTAGCTAGCCTGAAAGCTGTTGACAGGAAGTCAATGGAACTGTGATCACAAACATGTGTGTGTGTTTGTGTGTGTGTGTGTGTGTGTGTGTGTGTGTGTGTGTGTGTGTGTGTGTGTGTGTGTGTGTGTGTGTGTGTGTGTGTGTGTGTGTGTGTGTGTGTGTGTGTGTGTGTGTGTGTGTGTGTGTGTGTGTGTGTGTGTGTGTGTGTGTGTGTGTGTGTGTGTGTGTGTGTGTGTCTGTGTCTGTGTTTCTGTCTGTCTGTCTGGGTCTCTCTGCCGAAGATGCTATGCCTACAGGTGCAGGGACAGGAATTCCATAAAGAGAGAGAGAGTAATAGAGAGAACCACATAGGAGAGAGGAGATGGATTGAGAGAGAATAAAATACAGATGGGAGAAAATAACCTAGAGAGATAGATAGAGAGACAGAGAGAGGGAGAGAGAGAGAGAGAGAGAGAGAGAGAGAGAGAGAGAGAGAGAGAGAGAGAGAGAGAGAGAGAGAGAGAGAGAGAGAGAGAGAGAGAGAGAGAGACAGAAAGAGCTAGAGAGCGTCAGAAAGAGAGAGAGAGAGACAGAGTGAGAGAGAGAGAATGGGAGACAGAAGAGAGAAAGAGACAGAGGGTGAGAGAGAGACAGAGAGTGAGAGAGAGACAAGAGAGAGAGAGACAGAGAGTGAAAGAGAGGGATAAAGATAGCTCGTTTTGCTCCGCTGCTTCTGCCATGACTCATGCACGCCCCTCGTCTCGGTCGTGCTCGATCCGAGCGTGGCGTCGGGTTTGTTGCGCTCATTATTTCTCCAGGCTCCCTTCTAGGATGTCCTAACACACACCGGTGAGGTCTCTTGCCTCATGGCCATTACTCTGCAAAACACACTTTTGAAATGAACTACTAGCTGTTGAGATGGTAATAAAAAGCAGTGTGTGTCAGACATGGTCGTATATATATTATATCGATAAGCCGGGTGCTTCCCTGTGGTTATAAATCGAAACCGATGTCGCTCCCTCTCCTTCTTCCTCTGTCCCTCGTTCTCTCTCCTCCTCGCTTTTCTACTTGTCGTCTGAAGATGTTTGTGTTTGTGTTTCTGGAGATGTATCGTAGGCCTGATTCTGTCATGGGAGTGTCATTCTGAGTAAAAGATTTGCTTCTCACGGTCAATCTGCTATGAAATGGAGGCTCATGTGGAAGTGTCCAATATGAGAAGTATCCATAATGACTCCTCTCTGTCTTTCCCTTTTCCCTCTCTCCCTTCTCCCGTCTCCTCCGGTTCCCTTTTCCCTTTCATCCTGTTCTCTCTCTCTTTTCCTCTCTTTCCACATCTGTCATTTATCTTCTCTCCAACTGCCCTTGCTTCCTCCTCCGCCTCCTTCTGTTCCCTCTTCATTATCTCCCCCCCCCTCCCTCCCTCCCCCTCCCCCCCTCCCTCCAGGCCTGATCGTGTACCTTGGGATGATGGTTGGGGCCTTCGTGTGGGGCGGAATGGCCGACCGGATTGGCCGGCGGCAGACCCTGCTCATCTCCCTGTCCATCAACAGCGTGGCCGCCTTCTTCTCGTCCTTCGTCCAGGGCTACAGCTCCTTCCTGTTCTGTCGCCTGGCCTCCGGCGTGGGGTAAGTCCTCACAATAGACCCCCACCCCCCCCCCCCCCAACCCCATTACGGGGTTGGTCCCAACAAGAGTTTGGGGTTATGTTGCTTATAACAGCTGCGTGTTCCCTTAACTTTGCTACATGTTGTAGGTTATATGGGGCTATGTATGAACTTGAATTTAAACATTTAACTCTAATTGCAAGGGACAGACCTATCTGTGGTGAAAAGTAAAGTGCCATTTCATCTACCTCCAAGTGGAAAATACTTGTTATTCACTGTGGCCACAGTGAGTGAGTGTAGTTGGGGTTCCTCCACAATGTGAATGTGCTCTTGTAGCTGGCATCCTCTCCAAGGCTATAAATTGTTTTGATGGAATGCGTGTTGAGGCCCTATTCATTATGGATGATGCTATCTTTTTCGCCGGCAGCCAGAGGAATTAGCGGTGATTTTTGAGAGGCGGTGGAAAGCCACAGGAAGGCAAATTCTCTTACATCGCTCTTGTATATTTCTGTTATAAATAAACAGTGCTAGACTTTGCATTTCATGTGTTTTGCTCACTGGTTGAAACCAATCCATCTGTGTTGGGGAACACAGGGGACCACTTTGTCACCCACTTTTGCTCATATGTTACCCAATCTGTTGAATAGTCTTTATTTTTATGTTTTTTCTAAAACCTTTAAGACTGTCCTGAAGCTCAGACTGCACTCTTTGAAAGTCGTAGGCAGAAGTTCTGCCCAAAGGGGTGTTTACATCCCCGTTAATCACTAGGATGTGTTTCCTCTTTGCATCATATCTTAAATCTGACTCTGTCTCATTTGAATGCAGCTTTGTGAGGCTCATTAATTCTGTAATTAGTACAAATGGCTTTAAGACGACAGGAATTCACTCTAAAGCTCGACATCGAATTCTTACACGAAACCGACCAAACCTTCTTTATCATCGTGAGTCAAGCGTGAGGTAGGCCGCTTAATATGAAAACCACGCGCCAATCGTTAACCGTCCACCAAGTGTGCTATCAAATCACCACATCCCTCCACCATCTGTCGGAGGCTTGGCCCCACCTTAATAACCACTTTTTAATGCATTATTACCGTAGTACGGAGGTCGTTACACTGGCTCACCAAGGGAAGACCATGGCTCGACGGGATTTTCTAACCACCCCCCCCCCCCCGTCTTCTCCTCTTTCTCTTCAATAATTGACAACTTTTCGTACACATTTCTTGAAAGTGAGTGTAGACACATAAGATATGTTTTAGATAGGAGGGGTTAGGGCAAAAGGAAGCCTACAGGTAGTTTGAGCATATTTGGGTTCAAACCCGGATTCTTTGGCTGGAAGTAAAACACCTTCACCTAACATTAACCCCTAGTCTTCTCCTTTTTTCTCTCGCTTTCCTCTCTCTGACCCTTCTTTCTGACCCTTCTGTCTCTGCTCTGTCTATCACTTCTGTCTTCTCCTTCTCCCTCTTCTCCTCTCTCGACCTCCCTCTCCATCTCCTCTTCTTCTGTCGTCTCTCTTCTCCTCTCTCTCTCCCTTTCGTTCCTCTCTACCTCTCCTTCTCGGCCCATGTCTCCTCTCTCTCTGTGCAGTATCGGAGGCTCCATCCCCATCGTGTTCTCCTACTACTCTGAGTTCCTGGCCCAGGAGAAGAGGGGCGAGCACCTCAGCTGGCTCTGCATGTTCTGGATGATTGGCGGCATCTACGCCTCCGCCATGGCCTGGGCCATTATCCCCCATTACGGTCAGTCAGTCAAGGAGTTAGTCCACCAGTCAGACAGTTTGTTATGCAGTCAGTCAATCAGTCAGTCAGTCAGTAGGTCAAGGAGTTAGTCCATCAGTCAGACAGTTTGTTATTCAATCAGCAATATAATGCTTTAAATTAGTTTATATACAATTATGAAATCTACCAAACGGGCAGTAAGATACCATATACCTCTTTCTCTCTCTCTCTCTCTCTCTCTCTCTCTCTCTCTCTCTCTCTCTCTCTCTCTCTCTCTCTCTCTCTCTCTCTCTCTCTCTCTCTCTCTCTCTCTTTCTCTCTCTCTCTCTCTCTCTCTCTCTCTCTTCTCTCTCTCTCTCTCTCTCTCTCTCTCTCTCTCTCTCTCTCTCTCTCTCTCTCTCTCTCTCTCTCTCTCTCTCTCTCTATTTCTCTCTCTCTATTTCTCTCTCTCTCTCTTGCACCAGGCTGGAGTTTCCAGATGGGCTCGGCCTACCAGTTCCACAGCTGGCGTGTGTTTGTACTGGTGTGCGCTCTGCCCTCAGTGGCCGCTATATGTGCCCTCACCACCATGCCCGAGAGCCCCCGCTTCTTCCTGGAGGTCAGTTCAGGACCCCATCCACCATGCATTATGAATGGTTTAATGAATATTACATTACCAAGTACTTGTCAATGTGATGTGTCTCATGTAATAGTATATGATGTATAAGTGACACAGCTCCTTTAGGGATTTTGAATCTCAACAATAATGTAAGGTGGGAGCGGACATTTATGGAAATTTTTAGGGATGCCGGTGATATCATCTCTGAGGTTGTGATGAAACTAACTGTATTTTATTGTTGTTGTGGTACTTGTTGTCTTTGCTAGAACGGTAAACACGACGAGGCGTGGATGATCCTGAAGCAGGTTCATGACACCAACATGCGGGCCAAGGGCTACCCAGAGAGAGTCTTCTCTGTAAGCCACCACACCTTCTTAAAGCACCACTCCACCACATTTCAACTCAATTATTAAATTCACCAGATATAATGCAATATGTACAATCAATTTAACTGTTTAATTTTTTGGATATTATGTGAACATTAACATACGTGTGTCAGAACATTTAAAATTCATCATCCTGCTCACTTTAGAATGTGACATTTATGCATCCCAGCGATTACCCTGAAGACATCACTGAACACATGTGAACATTGGTTTTGTAAATATCACTGCTTAATTAACATTTGCACTACTCAAGATTAAATAGTTATGGATACATACCATGAAAAACATAAACCCCGGAAAGACAAACCACTTCAACACCCTCTAAAAAGTAATAAAACATTAATGCTGTGGTGGTTTGTGTCGATGCTGGCCAACTGAGCAGAGCCATAAAGCCGTGACACTAAAAGTCAGCTGATTAACGGAGGGCAGTTAACTGTTAATGATTCCCAGACAAAGCGTAAATATTAGTGTTATGACCGCCAGGTGACCACCATTAAGACGGTGAAGCAGATGGATGAGCTGGTGGACATGGGGGAGAGCCTCGCCTGGCACCAGAAGTGGAGGATGAAGCTTAGTGCCTTGTTCCATCAGGTGACTTTAGCCCCCAACCGGAATGCTAATGTTAGCTCTCACAGCAAAATCCTATTTGTCAACCTAAATGCTAATTTCTTGGTGTCATTATTTCACGATGTCCAAATTTTCTACTTCCGGATATTCTTGTAATTCTTTGTGCACATCGTGATCAGAAAATATGGTTACTGCGACGTTAAATGAGAAACAAAATGAGGCATGTAACCTTATTTCCTGGTCTCATTTAATTTCACAATGACCATGTTTTCTACTCACAATGATCTTGTAATTATTTGGTGAAGGTCAATTAATTTGCGTAGTGCATATTTTATTCGTTTTATTTTTGCTTCGGAGATATTAACGTGCTGTCTGTGTTTGTACATTTGTACATGTGTGTGCGTGGGTGTGTGGATGCATGTGTTTGTGTGTGTGTATGCGTGTGTGTGTGTTTGCATGCTTGCCTCCCTCAGGTACGTGGTAACTTCCTGGCCATCTTCTCCCCAGAGTACCGCCGCACCACCTACATGATGATGGCCGTGTGGTTCTCCATGTCGTTCAGGTAACACCTCCTCAGGGCACATCCCCACCTACACATCAATTACAGGAATGGTATCATTCATATCCAAAATAAACAATACAATTCAACTGCATTATCATTCAACTATTCAGGACAAATGTTTGACTGCTGCCTAAGGGAACCAGTGTAAACATGGAAAAAAATAAGCTTGTTGATGTTACTACCATATTGACCCTAATATAAGACTCATTTTTGGAAAAATATTATTTTAAGATAATTTTAATTGAAGATCACGATAATTAAAACACAGTCGTATGAAGATAAAAACATCCAGGGCGCTCGTCTGTCCATACACTTCCAGAGAGGAGAGAGATGTGGAGGGGTGAGCGCACATGCAACAGGCACTGCGGGAATAGAACCTCCACTAAGATCACGGAACCCAAGAGTTCATAGGAGAAGAAGCGCAGTGAACTAAATCCATATACACTGATGGCAATTAGCTGTGATCTCCCAAGGTTTCTCCCGAAACCTTGTTTGCACAACGCAACAGAGTAGAGAGCAAAACACTTGCTATGGCCCAGCTCTTACAGGGAAAGGGAAGCATCATGGAACCAGATTTGGTAAAATGAGGGTATTTAATTAACACACATGGAAAAATTATCATTTAAAAAGTCTAGGCCCTGAATAAGACTACTTTTTTGCATTTCCAGGAAAAAGGAAAAAAGTAAGTGACTTATATTTGGGCCAATACGGTACTATGAGCAATCTGAGTGTGAGTTGGTATAGAGCAGTATGCTAACGCCTCACATTGCCAGCCCAATAGGCTACTTGCACAAGCACTTCCTGATTCGCCGTAATACAGCTTCACAGCTTCCGGTCAAAGATGGCGACGTTCTACACCCGGTGTTTACAAGAGCTGCCGACAACAAACATCACTGATGTACATCGATTATGTAGGGAAACGAAAACTCCGACCAGCAAATTGGAGAAGGGGTTTGTAAATGCGTAATAGTCTGAAACCTCTTGGCTCATTTTCAAATCCAAGGGGTGTGATCAATGGACTCAGAGCAAAATAACTTTGCAATTGGATGGACCTACAACCAATCAGCACAAGAGTTTGTGTGACACATCAGCGGCAGCCATCTTAGTTGTTCATGAAAATGCCTCAAAGGCACTTCCATATGTCCCCCCCTCAGTCATCGTATTAAAAAAACCAAACAAATAGCTAAATCAGTAGCACTGATTTCCCCATCATTAAATCAGCCCTTGCATCTACAAGAATAGGACTTTATGGGAGGAAGTGGTCATACTGTTCCAAGGCGGGTCCATTTGCTGAAGAACAGGGCATAGGGCATGTGGATTGCAAATCCATGCGCATTGGTTTACGAATCCAAGTGCACACATTCCAGATCTGTTCTCACGGATTTACACAATTATTTACATTTATTTTTAATGTTTTATCATGTGACCCTAAGGGGGCTCCGTAGGGACCAGACACATATGTCAGAGCAAATAAAACATGAGCTCAGTGATTCACCGTGCTCCCATGATAGTATGGAACATGCACAAACGAAAATGTGGGGATAATTATTTTTTATTTAAAAAAACTACCAATAATAACGAATAGGAGGCAGAATAACTCATCAATTATCCTTTCTAATTAGTACAATCTCTCCTGTTATTTATTATCGCTTTATTTATATCCGCTTTACTCTCCCATCTCTTCCCTCTCTTCCTCGATTTGATTTCTCTTTAACTATTTTCCTCTCTCCTTTCTTCCAACCCTCTCTTTCTGAAACTGCTTCTCTTTCTCCCAATCTTTCTCTCTTTTTCTCACATCGGTTTTGCCACCTGCTCTTTCCCTCTACCACTGCCTTATTCTCTCTCTCTCTCTCTTCTCTCTCTCTCTCTCTCTCTCTCTCTCTCTCTCTCTCTCTCTCTCTCTCTCTCTCTCTCTCTCCCCTCTCTCTCTCTCTATATCCTTCTCCCTCCTCTTCTCCTCCCTCACCCCCCTCTCCCACTCTCCCCGCCCCAGCTACTACGGCCTGACGGTGTGGTTCCCAGACATGATCAAGTACCTCCAGAAGCAAGAGTATTCGTCGCGCACCAAGACCTTCACCCAGGAACGCATGGAGCATGTCACCTTCAACTTCACCCTGGAGAACCAGGTCCACAAGAAGGGCCAGTACTTCAACGACAAGTGAGTGGCCACGTGCTGAACCCCGCCCCTGCCCCCAGTCACCATGGCGATTAGCAACCAGGATAAAGAGGCATTATCCGTTGTAGATCCCAACGGTGTCGCCACCGATAACAAGGTAGCAGCACTTGCCACTTTAAGATAAGATCATTTGACATTCTATCATCAATCCCAGATTGGAAACTTGATTGTCCAAGTAGCAAAATTAGAGCACAATAAAATATTTTAAAAGAGATAGACAAATATATAAAATAATACAAAACCAAAAAACTATATTGACCTACAAAAAGAGTACAAGAGTTAAAATCTTGAAAATCTTGTCAATGT
>OLKM01002959.1:0-48523 GCA_900291075.1 Melanogrammus aeglefinus | reverse complement strand
ACAAAACTCGAGTTGATATTTGTAACGTGAGGGTTCGATTATGTGGTGTGGATCAATCTTTTGAGACGCGTCGGATGCTTTCTCGAAGCGGTACTTTACTTTACTTTCAACCTACCACACCACAATACTTCCTTGTTGGGACCCATCACGTGACTGAACTAACCAATCAGAAGTAGAATTTAGACTGCTGGTAAACGTGAGGGAATCAGAGCAGATTCAACAGAATTCCTGACTATGTTAAATATTGTAACATGTATTTATGCTTAAGTAATAATTTGTTGTTGTAACATAATTATGTAATGACTGACTAACATTGTAAATATATTTCTAGCAAATTAACTCCAATATAAACTATATTAACTTATTCTATTCTTTAGACTGCTCCATTCACTTGCATGGGCCTTTCCCAACTAGATGCATATAGAGAGAGAGTGGCGCACCTCGTTCACGCAATGGTTCAGTTTTTTCACGGCAATGGCGCGCAGGAGCCCCTTCAAAAAAGATTCCCGGAGTTAGCTATTTGCTACTGCCCGCTCAATGTATTCCAATGAAGGCAGCTGGTCTGAGCACACTTATTCAAGGTAAAATGTTTAAAAAATGACATTTTCATTTTAGTTAGGCATCGGAATCAATATGACACGAGTAATTAAGTTGTTGGCCAGCATTGTCCCCATCTAGATGAGAAGATTTGGAGAATATTAACAGATAAAGTTTAGGCTTAGCACTTCTGGATAAACGATAGCAAACATGCAACAGGCTGGCTAAATGTAAAATTTGTAAATTCTGTTCTCGAAATATTAAACGTAATCCAACGCTGTCAATTATACTAGTAGCTAGGGAAAATGTATAGGGAGTGTGAATGCAGTTGAACATTAATTTAATATCCACTGAGGCTGATAGTAAATAAATGGGTTAAGCGCATGTGAGAACATTGATGGCTGGTCTCTACCAACGCATTGCACTGACCCAACATCGTCGTCATTTTTATGTTCTAAATAATCCCGTTTGATAAACTTTATTGCAATAATAACATAGGGTGATTTTGGTATGTCTGATTTGACTGTGTTTCTTGTTTATATAAATCTATAGTAATTCACTGTGGAAACTTATTATTATGTTGTGACCCTAAACCCACCTATGTTGGTTGAAACGACTCTGACGTGATGATCAATGTGCACGGCAGCCTTTCCTCCCCCTCTCCACTCGATCCTGGCTACGGGCTGTTACAGCTGTCTTCTAATTGATTAATTAGTTCCAGAGCAGTCAAGCCAGAGGAAAGGCGACTGAGAAGAGAGGAGAAAGGAGTTTTAAGGTAAGAATTAACTACAAAATAAGCCACTGTTTCAAGTTTATTTTAGTTAGGTTAAGTTGATTTTGACCTGTGTGCGCCATTTTAGGAAATAATTCCCACTATTTATTTGCCTTATCTGTTTGCCGCCCAGTGCGCAGGTTGTGTGGGAGGGCCTGCATGCACCAGGGGAATGATCCAACCATGGGCAGTCTCTTCCTACGTATGTGTATGTTGATAATTTACATATCTATTCACACAGAAATTTATGTATATTTTCAGTGTATCAGTTGACCTTTACTTGGTGCTGTGTGGTCAAGAAGCAGTGATGCCACTTAACAACTTAATTTTATTTGCATGCTGCAGGTCCTTTGTCCCTTCCTTCTTTCCACAATCCTTTTTTCCTTCCTTCCTTCCTCCCTTCCCTTCGTCCTTACTTATTCCTTGCTTTTTGACCCAATTAACCCAATCTCTTCCCTCCCTCCATCTATCTTTCCTTCCTTTTCCCCTTCCTTCTTTCCTCCCATCTTTCCCTTTGTCCTTCCTGCCTTCCTTTCTTCCTTCTTTCCCTTCGCCCTTCCTTCCTTCCTTGACCCAGGAGGACAACAGGAGGAAGTACAACTTCTGTTAGGAGCTAAAATATTTTTTCGTGTTGCTGTGGTGTTGCCCCTGTGTTCACCAGTGAATCACTCTGTCCTTGTCCAGTACTGTCCTGAAGCACCTTCAGCTGTTCTGTGTTTGTCTGACGTTCACCTTTGTTTAGGTCTTGCTTCCAAGATGGCCATTAAGTTAAGTGTTACCCCCCCCTCGGTTTGCAACTTAACTTCCCTTGGTTTTTGCATTGTTTTTCCTGTTCTGTGTTCTGTTTTTAATAATAAAAATAAAAAAAAAACTAATTTCCTAGTGGTGTGGTATTTTGAACGTGTGCAAAAGTGCAAATGCATTGTTTGAATATGATTACCTCACATATTTTTTTGTTGTTAAAGTCTTTGTAGGTCATGGTTAAATTGCTCCTTCTGACTTTAGCCACCCACGCTATTCTTCTGTCCCTCTCTTTGGGGAAGCCATACATGTGGACGCCTGGTGAAGACTGTATTCAAGGACAACATAGTGGAAAGGACACAAACAGCTTGACATGCTGATCTGTTTGAGTTGTTTATTTATTTGCCATAGGTTTCTTATTAGAACACACTTGTCATGATGCTGTTGCAAGTCAGACTTATTGTGTAGTTAATTGACAAATCATTGTTAGTCACCTGCTAGTCACTCAGGTCTGAAAGTTTAAAAAAAAAAGACAAAATTACGGTTTTATTGCTGGCAATGAATGTACAGTAACAGGCAGTGGTTAAATTGGGATTTTCTATGTGGGGGGGGCTCTGATCCGGAGGGGCCGCCACTCCCCATACGCAGAGTACGCAGAGCCAAAATTAAGGTTGCAAAAAAAAAAATCCATGATATTCGTTATATTAGTACATTAAAGAAATTAGCATTTTTTATAGGCCTATGTTGCTTAATATGTAACGGTCTCCGACTGCAATGAAGCACGCGCACGAGCCGAGCAGGGGGGCCGTGGCTTTTGTGATTCCTGATTGGGATGGAGGGGAGGGTGTGCCAATTCGAAAAATAAATCGTTAGTCCAGTAAATCCAGCCGCCCGGGGATTGTACCTTTAAAGGCTAGCCGATAGGCTACGTCACCATCATGTTAACGCGGGCTTTTTAAATCTAACCTGCTGTGTAGCTGTGTTGCGCGCGCTCTCTGTCTCTAACTCTCTGTCTCTAAAGCCTGCCACACACATAAAGATTTTATTAAATCTCAACCGATTTTTTATCTGTGAGAGACCCCACACATGAAGATAAAAAAATCTGTGATTTAACAGTTTTGATCGGTTATTGCATGTGTGTGTGTCTGCGATGATATCCCAACACAGCACACATCATTAAGATTTGTCAATGGGGACTCCTCGATTGTCGCCTTTTCCCCCACACAAACGATTTGACACACCACAACGTTCTCCGCCGACAATACGTAATATTGAACATGTTTAATATTTACGGTTGTCGGCGCCGACTGATCTTCGGAGCCGATTGTCGGTCCGATTTCTCACTCTTAACACACACACACTACAGGAGAATCTTATAAAATATAGAGTTCAAGATAATCGGCCGATGGGTGCTGCCGTGTTCGAGTGGGGGAAATCGGGGCAAAATCAGCCGATTATTTTATGTGTGTGCCTGCGCAGTTATGTTAATTTTTCCTGCTTAATGAAATGCACAGCCCATATCTAATGATATTGCCTATTGGTTTAATTGTAGTTTCTCTTACCTCGCCATTCACCTGTTCTGTCTACAGATATGTATTCTGATGATGACCGTTAGAATGATTTGACGTTGTGTTGTCTGATCTTGGGGAGGAGGAGCTGCTGCGCAAGTTTCGTTGCGCGATATTGCCTTCTCCTGTCAACTCTTGCTCCGGATGTCTAGGCCAGCCTATCCCTAACTCCATTATTTAGAATTGTGTTGTTTTAAAACAACATAGATTTGCAATGGAAAAGTTTGTAACATGAGTAGGCAACAACATTGCTCGTGATGGACTACGCAGACTTGCCAAAATCGGCTGGAGCTGATCTGCTGCGCAGCAACTCCAGACCCGGCCGCTTTATGTGCCGTGTATGCGATTTCAATCTACACTCCCATAATCCTACCCCCGGTAATTTGAAAACGTTTTCAGGCTACCGGGGGTAGGATTGAAATCGATTTCAGGTTACCCCCGGGGTAGCTTGAAAACGTTTTCAAATTACCCCCTTTGCGATTTCAAACTACCCCCTAAGGTATACAGTGGTTGCGGCTTCGCGCACTAAACAAAATACATATAGATAATGATTATGCTTTAAAATATCGACAAAAAGGTCTTTTCACGTCCACAAGGAAACTATTTGACTACACAACGAATGGACATCCTCACACCCACCACCTCACACCTCACACCCGGACAGCCCCGGCCAAGTTTAACCTCTGGTAACAGGTTTAGTGAAGATAACAGTTCAAAGCAATTCACACAAATATACATTTATAAGGAAGAATACTTAACAAATAGTGATAAAACTCAATTTATTTGCGCTGACTTTAAATGAAAATGTAACTTATTTGTCATGGGTTTCCTGTTAGAACACAGTTCTAAAGTTTTTTTAAAGAAAAGACAGAAAATATTATGGTTTTATTGCTGTCAATGAATGTACAGGTTTAATGAAGATAACAGAGTTTCAAAGCAATTAAACACAAATATACATTTTATAAGAAAGAAATACTTAACAAATAGTGATAGAACTCATTTATTTGCACTGAATTTTAAATGAAAATGTAATTTATTTGCCATGGGGTTTCTTAGAAGAACACACTTGTCATGATGCTGTTGCAAGTCAGACTTATTGTGTGTAGTTAATTGACAAATCATTGTTAGTCACCTGCCTAGTCTGCCTCACTCAGGTCTGAAAGTTAAAAAAAAAAAAAAGACAGAAAATATTACGGTTTTATTGCTGTCAATGGATGTACAGGTTTAGTGAAGATTTACAGAGTTTCAAAGCAAAATACATTTATAAGGAAGAATACTTAACAAATAGTGATAGAACTCAATTTATTTGCACTGAATTTAAATGAAAGTGCTATTTATTTGCCATGGGTTTCATATTATAACACAGTTGTCATCATTATGCTGTTGTCAGAGTCAGACTTATTGTCAAATCATGTTAGTCACCTGTCTGTCCACTTCACTCAGGTCTGAAAGCAATCAGCAATCAACACAAGCATTTATTGACATTTATTGACATTATTTACCGATTATCGTGGTTCTCCTATTGTTTTCCAATTGCCCGCCGAGCACTTCCGGGAACTTTTGGAGGGCTACATGGACCACGTGATCGGCCAGCGTTTTGAACTTCCGTTGTCGCCACTCTCTCTCTATAGGCACTCTATTCCCAACGTTCCGCTGTCAATTATTTTTGTTTATGCTCCGTTCACTTGCATGGGGACTTCACAACTTCCGGCAGTGAATTACATTTGATAATTCACCGTTGCCAAGTATAATTGACCGCTGTCAAAGTAAACAAAAGGATTTTTTGCCTTTTGCCATTTTAATCTAGATTAATCTAGATTAATTCAGAAATTAATTAATTAAAAAAAATTATCTATGCCCACCACTAATATATATATATATATATATATATATATATATATATATATATAGTATATATATATATATATATATATATATATATATAGTATTATATATATATATATATATATATATATATATATATATATATATTTATATATATATATATATATATTATATATATATTATATATATACACACACACACACACACATGTAATAAAAATAATTAGTACATATATGCATACTGTTTATACGTATGTTGTACGTACATATATGTATATATTTATATATGTACGGCATGGGCGAGCGGTCATAATAAGCTATAAATGCAGTGCATGCCCAAGCCCTTCAATAAAAATAATTGAAAATATTACACACACCGCAAGCATGCATATACACCGTATATACACACCGCACAAACACACACGCACACGCACACACACACACGCACACACGCGCGCGCACACACTGCATGTCAAGACAAATGCAGCGACATGCTCGCCGAGGTAAGATGTTATGTTTTTAAACATAACGGCTCCGGCATCGACACACACGCAGGTAAGAACACACACGCATGCGCACACAACGCAGCAACACTCTCCCTTAAACATAACGCCTCCGCCTTCGACACATGCGCAGGAACGAACACACACGCACGGGCAGACATCGCAGCGACACCTGCCCAGGTAAGAAGTTATGTTTTTAAACATAACGGCTCCGCTATCAACACACGCGCCCAGGTAAGAACACACACACAGACACGGCAGCGACACACACACCAAGGTAAGACGTTATGTCAATAGACTGTAGAAACAAAAGAGAGACAATTTCTCACCTCAATAAGCAATGGCAGGTTGTTCATTTTGTCATATAAAAATCGTTAAATTCAATTTGTGTCTAATTCATGTCATGGCGAAGGAAATTGATAAGTCAACTAGGTAAAATATATTTCATTATTCAAAAGTTCCATGATAACTTAGTTTGTTAAAAGCATGATTCACATGTTGTGTTTATTTAGTTAAAATAATAATTTAGATAATTTATTAGGGGAAGGCTGTCCTTAATATGAAACATTATTGGATAATTGTTATAATTGACATTTCTCTGGGCCAATCGGAATCTCAGCACTTGCTTCAGAATCAGGAAGCAAACAGCTCCATATTGAGCTTGCCTTTGGATGAGACTGTCTACCGCGCAAGTCTGATGGAAACTCTTAACTTCAATTTGAAGTAGGGGTGTAGGCCTACGGTATAAACGGTATAGAAAGTACACCAGTGTGAATTTGCGCTACAGTATGGATTTTGACGTTACCGTGAGACCGGTGTGACCGAGACAGTGTTGTGTGTAACGCGTAACAAAGTAAGTAACGCGTTAATACAGTAACCTAACTACTTTTTCATGTAAAAAGTAAAGTTACGCGCAACTACTAAAAATATGGTAACGAAACATCGTTCCTTTTTCAATTCGGCGCCACGTTACTTTTCCCAGGGACAGATATGACAGCGATACTGCCTTCTCAGGCAGTATGCTATTGCGCAAGCACGCAGGCGTGCAGCAAGCGCTCCTGTGTGCTTGCGTAATAGTCGCTTCACAAGCTCTCATTCCACACCGTACGAGACAGACGCTGGTAGCGTGAAGCTGTCTCTGCAATCAGACATTGCTTCTGCAGGCATTTTGAAAGCCAGTCCTTACGACAAAATGCCAGCGGTGGAACAAGATAACAAACGCAGTCACTGTTTACCTGTCTAAGGACATGGTTCCCTTTCAAAATTTCGATAGAAAGGGCTTTAAAGAGATGGTCAAAAAACTCAATCCCAGGTATGCGTTATATGCCTGCACACACTTCAGCCAAATTGAGATGCCAAAACTTTACGGCAAGGTCCGCAAGCAAGTGGAGAAACAAATCCATACTATTAAACATTAGTGTTTTTCAGAGATGGAAGTAACTTGAGAAAAGATTTTAATTTTTTTTATGCAGTTTTGCTGCCTTTCCAGTATTTTACCCCTTCTACCCCCCTACTTATACTTCTACTTCCCCTTCTTCTTCAGAGGCATTTATATCGAAATTAGAAGTTAAAATTAACTTAGCCTACCTTGATTTAATACCGTTACCGTCCATGCCTCAAATCAAACCGTGATATGCATTTTACTCCATACCGTGCAGCCCTAATTTGAAGGAATTATCTTGTGTTAAATTCAAGGTAAGTCAAGCTTTTTGGAGCAGCTATTTGTTTGCTTGATTCAAATAACGTTTGCTACTGCTTTTTTGATGTGATATAATTTATATTAATAATAATAATTTATAATAATAATAATAATAATTTAATAATATTGTATTTTTAGGACTGAATCAACGGTGTACTGCACGAACGTAGACCTTGCATAAAGTTAGTAAATTCTGATAACAAAGGGCTATTTAGATGAATAATCTGGTAAGGGTGTTGTCCTAGGCTAATACACGAACAGCAAATTTCTGTATAATAAAGGGCTACATTTTGCACCAAAGTCTATCATTGTATTGCGTTCTACAACCTCCGTAATGAATATTCACGCTAAATTCCGGCCAGGGTAGCTCAGAATTTGAGTAATATCTTGAAACACCGATCAGTCCTTGGACCGATGATTCCCCCCCGACACTGTCACCTTTTTTACTCTGAGGAGTTTGCATGACTGAACTGAGTGTGCTTCTGTATACATTTGTTGGTTGTTTGTATGCGTTGTGTAAAATATGATTCAATACAGACGAGTAAAGGAAATAGCTGAGTGTGTGTTTTCCTCATCCTTCTCCCGTTACTATTAACAGTAGGCCTAGTCTTTCTTAAATGTGAAATTGGCATTTTATTTTCTTGCGGTGTATATTGTGTGCTTAATATCCAGCAATAAATTAATTCATATCGATTCAAATAATGTGTTTCTGGAATTGGTATCCATTATTTTCGATTGTATTATCTTCTCTTCCCTTCTTTTGCTTTCCCGCATCTCTCATGCTTCTTTGCGTAGAGTGAGTCGGTACTCTTCTTCGGTGGCATGTACCACTATCTCCTTTCCTTTGGTAAAGGTTGCTCAGGAGTAACCTATGCTATATGAGGGTTAAAGGAAGCATCAAGGCCATAGATAAATATAGAACACTAGATGTCTTACGGCGTCGTCTAGAACGTCATCACAGGCGGCCATCTTACCACAGGCAAGCTTTCTGGTGGAATCTGTGGTCAGTCAGTGATCGGCAAAAACGCTAATACTCTTATCTCGCTGAAATCTTGACGGATTTTATATTTTAGAACATTATTCATTTCTTTTAATAATAAGTATGCAGTGTCATAACTATCACTGACTGTGGAGGGGGGCGGCGTCTGCCAGTAGGGGGAGTAGGGAGCACCGGGTCTGCTGGGGCTATTGGGTCTGATTGCGGACAGGTGTCTGCAATCAGACCCAATCAGGAAGAGTGTATTTATGTGTCTGCTTTGCCTTTCAGTAGGCAGAAGGAACCAGAGTGCGTGAGAGCCTCCAGAACCGGCGAGAAGCGCAGCAAACCGGCAGAGAGCCGGCGAACGAGTATTGAACCCTTTCTGTTGAAGAGCCTTTATCTATTATTTGGATTGTCCGGTTGTTCGCTTTGTGCTAAATAAAGCGAACCCGTGCAGAACGCCAACGCTGTCTCCGCCCACTCCTTACGAACTCGTTACAGTGGAGCCCAATGTGGGGCGAGTGAGGCCATGGAGCAGTCAAAGTTGGCAGCAGTACTCTGGCATCTCGCGCAGATGTCCGAACGGCAGTCGCAGTTACAGCAGGCGCAGAACGAGGCGCTCCTGGAGCTGGGCCAGTCTCTGACCGCCAATCGGGCGGTCCTTAAGGAGCTCCTCGACTCTGGCGACCACGGACGGGAACCCAGCGTGGCAGGGCCGTTGGGATCCATTCACGCCGCCAAGATGGGGGACAGCGACGACGCGGAGTTCTTCCTGGAGACGTTCCGGGGGGTGGCCGAGGTCTCCGGGTGGCCCCGCCGAGAGTGGGCTCACCGCCTCCTGCCGCTCCTGACGGGCGAGGCCCAGCTCGCGGCGCATAGTCTGCCGGCAGGGGCCCAGCGGGACTACGAGGCCGTGGACAAGGCCATCTGGGACCGGCTGGGCCTGAACCCGGAAGAACACCGCCGCCGGTTCCGGGCCCTCGCCTTCACGGACGGCGATCGTCCATTCACCTACGCCCAGCAGCTGCGGGACCAGGCGAGGAGGTGGCTGGGCCCGGAGAGGAACAGCCCCGAGGAGATCGTGGAGCAGGTGGCCCTGGAGAGGTTCGTCGAGGGGCTTCCAGCCAGAACGTCGACCTGGGTCCGGTACCACCGGCCCGAGAGCCTCTCGGCGGCCGTCGAGATCGCGGAGGGCCACCTGATTCCCCCCTCGACGGACAGACGACCGCCGCCACCAGTCCCGAGCCCGCGGACCGGTGCAGCGGCCCTGCGGGGGAACAAACCCACCCCGCTACCTAGAGCGAGGTGGGGGGTGGGGGCCCCCTCCGGAGCAGGCATATGGATCACCTTCCCCCCCATCCCGCAGACGGATGCTCAGACGGCAAGGGAGGGGTGTTGGCGGTGCGGACGACCGGGTCACCTTCGGAGGGACTGCCCGATGATGGCGGTGGACCAGGCCGTAACCCGGTGAGGATACAACGGGGTACGCACCAGGCACTGTTGGATTCCGGCTGTATGCAGACCATGGTCGAGGCGTCGAGCGTTTCGGTGAGGTGTATCCACGGGGATGTCCACACGTATCCCTTGGTCCCTATCAAAATTTGTTATGGGGGGGAAAACGCATAGAGTCAAGGCGGCGGTTAGTCCGAGCCTCACGTACCCCCTGATTCTAGGGATAGATTGGGCTGGGTTTCCGGGGGCAGTTAGCGAGAGTATGGGGGTACGGGCACAAAAGATAGGGACATTTAAGTCATGTGCTGTGTTCTGTGCCGATGAAGGGTGTCAGACGCTGGTCAGGGATCGGGGGAGGAGGAGGGAGGTTCTCAACCCGAGGTCCAAGCGTCGACATTCCCACCGGTAGACGATTTCCCCCTTGAGCAGTCTCGTGACGCTACTCTATGCTCCGCCTTCGACCAAGTGATATCTATTGATGGTCTTCGGGTACAGCCAGACGCAGTGCTGACTTACCCACACTTTGTGGTGATTAGGGACAGACTTTATCGGGTGGGTCGTGCCACCCAGAGTGAGGAGGTGATTACCCAGTTGCTGGTACGCAGGAGCCGCCGGGAAATGATTTTCCAGGCGGCGCATTACAACCCAATGGCGGGCCATCTGGGGTTACGTCAAAACACTGAACCGGGATAATGGCTCGGTTCTATTGGCCGGGGATTCGGGCAGAAGTGCGCCAGGTGGTGGTGCGCCTCCTGCCCCGAGTGCCAGTTGGTGAATCCCCCGGCCATCCCCAGGGCTCCCTTGCGGCCCCTTCCCCTGGTGGAGGTCCCATTCGATCGCGTGGGTATGGACATTATCGGGCCATTAGAACGTTCCGCACAAGGGTATCGATTTGTGTTAGTCCTGATCGACTACGCAACCCGATACCCGGAAGCAATTCCGTTGCGCAACATCTCCGCGAGGAGTGTTGCGCAGGCGTTGTTTCACGTCATATCGCGGGTGGGAATCCCAAAGGAGATTCTCACTGACCAGGGCACCAATTTCATGTCACGCACGATTAAGGAACTTTACGGGTTATTGAAGGTCAAGGCCATTCGCACAAGCGTCTATCACCCAGCCACAGTGAGAGGTTTAACCGGACGTTAAAGTCCATGATCCGGAAGTTTGTTCAGGAGGATGCTCGAAATTGGCATCAATGGCTAGACCCTCTGTTGTTTGCGGTGCGGGAAGTGCCTCAGGCTTCCACAGGGTTTTCCCCGTTTGAATTGCTCTATGGGCGCTGGCCCAGGGGCGTCCTGGACCTCATTAAAGAAAACTGGGAGGAGGGGTCCAGCGACAGCAAAAACGAAATTCAATACGTCCTCGGCCTGCACGCAAAGCTCCACTCACTCAGGGTAATGTCACGTGAGCATTTGCGCCAAGCCCAGGAGAATCAGAAACGCCTGTACGACAGAGGAACTAGATTACGCGATCTCACACCGGGGGACAAGGTCCTCGTTCGGTTGCCCACCTCTAACACCAAATTACTTGCGAAGTGGCAAGGTCCCTTTGTGGTCACACGGCGAGTCGGGGACGTGGATTACGAGGTAGTGCGGTTGGACAGGGGCGACACCCGACAGATCTACCACATCAACCTCCTGAAAAGGTGGAATGATGTGGTCCCGGTCGCGTTCGCTACGACGCTACCGGAGGGAGAGGAGTTTGGACCGGAAGTCCCTTCCCATGAAGGATGCCAACGCGAGGATCACCCGTTGGTACCTCGCGTTGCAGCCCTTCCACTTCCGGGTGGCCCACAGGCCGGGGGCGCAGATGGTCATGGCAGATTTCCTCTCCCGTTCAGGGGGGGGGAGTAGGCTTACGGCCGGATGGGTCCCCGGCCTGTGTCGGGCGGTTGGGGTATGTGGAGGGGGGCGGCGTCTGCCAGTAGGGGGAGTAGGCAGCACTGGGTCTGCTGGGGCGATTCATCAATTCAATCAGGAAGAGTGTATTTATGTGTCTGCTTTGCCTTTCAGTAGGCAGAAGGAACTAGAGTGCGTGAGAGCCTCCAGAACCGGCGAGAAGCGCAGCAAACCGGCAGAGAGCCGGCAAACGAGTATTGAACCCTTTCTGTTGAAGAGTCTTGATCTATTATTTGGATTGTCCGGTTGTTCGCTTTGTGCTAAATAAAGCGAACCCGTGCAGAACGCCAACACCTGTCTCCGCCCACTCCTTACGAACTCGTTACACTGACATTTATAACAAACCAAACCGTTTGAAAATCAGTTAAAAAATTTAGTAAGTTACGGTTATTTAAAAAGTACATGTACCATTACCAACCCAATGTTATGGATGAGCAGCTGACTGTGGCAAGATGGCCGCCAGTACGGACGTTCGACTCCATTGGCCAGCAGCGCGGCGAGACATCAGGTGTTCTATACAGTATGATCGGGGCTCCTTTCCTAAGCATTTTTAGAAGTCAAAACACCTTTCTTCCAAGCAACTCCAGGTCATCTCGTTAGGAAAAGGAAATTTCCTATGCAAAGAAGAGAATTCGTAGAGGCCCCATGTTATCATAGGAATGAATGGGCGCCATGTTTTAATCCGCTGTCCTTTTCTTTATAGGTCCATGGTTCCCCGTTGCCATGGCGATACCAGCTCCACCCCCTACCCCCGCCTGCCGCACAGCTTAAAAAAATAAATTGAATACATTTTTGAATAAATAAGATACAAACAAATAAAATCCACGAGCGAATACGCACGCATGTGGTGTTTGGAGAGCAATAACGTGTGTGATGTTTCCTGCGATTCAAACCCCCTGGTCTCTCTTTCCGTCTGATGCTCGGTAGTTTGATTATTTCGGCGAAGCTAGTGAAAACCAAAGAAAGCGTTTCACTTCTTCCCTAATGGCCGGGTCAAAAGCAGAAGGATGCGTTCCAGGGAATAAATCCATCTTGGTGAGTTGCTCTCTGCCTCCGACGTGACTAATGGCTTGCCCCTCGCCCCGGTCCCATGGGTTATCACCCAGGGAGACCCAGGGCTTTTGTCCATTTATTTTCAACAACGGCCTGTTTCTTGCGTCAGACATGCAGTGTTTGTGTTCTCCATGCTGATGGTGTTATTATGGGCTGGGCACTCGCTGACCACGGCCTTGGTTCTGCGCTGTAGCAGACGCAACAGCAGACGTGACGTGGCGTGAAAGCAGTGTGTGTATTAATATCTCGGTTGGTACCAGCTCACGTTATGTTAATCTGACCAGGCTGTGTGTAGGTGTCTGTTAGTCTGTGTGTGTGTTATTCTGTGTGTGAATGTGTTTTTCTGTGTGTGTGTGTGTGTGTGTGTTGTTCTTCTGCACTTTTGTGAGTGTTCTTCTGTTTGCATGTGTGTGTCTGGGTGTGTGTGCGTTGTGTTTAGATACCTGAGTTTGTGTCTGTCTGGTGTGCAGGGGTTTATTTGTGTGTGTTTGTTCCTGTGTGTTTGTGTATGTGCATACATATGTGTGTAAGCGTGTTTGTTTACGTGTCTGTGTGTGAGTGTGTGTCTGTCTGCATATATGTGTGTGTTCACGGTTGTTTTTATTTGTGTCTGCAAGGTGCCTGAAGCCGGCTGACAGGAGCTATTACCGAAGACTCACCGCTCCCGGAACAGGAGGGAGGGAGGGAGACTGAGGGGGAGGGAGAGGGAGAGAGAGACGTGTCTCTTGTGTGTGTGTGTGTGTGTGTGTGTGTGTGTGTGTGTGTGTGTGTGTGTGTGTGTGTGTGTGTGTGTTGTGTGTGTGTGTGTGTGTGTGTGTGTGTGGTGGGTGTGGGGGGGGGGGCACAACAGAGATGAGAAAATAATTCAGATTGAGTAAGAGAAAATTGTGAGGGAGGGAGGGAGAGACAGAACCCACGTCATTTCCACCCTCATCTTCCACACATAGTTTGGCTCCTGGGTTGCTGTGGCAGCCATTGCACTCCTGATCATCCCCCACTCTGAAGGAGGGGTCCCCAACTCTTTAGGAGGATTCCCCCATTCTGAAGGAGGGGTCCCCCACTCTGAAGCAGGATCCCCCAATCAGAAGGAGGGATCTGCCACTCTGAAGCGGTATCCCCCACTCTGAAGGAGGGGTCCCCCACTCTGAAGGAGGGATCCGCCACTCTGAAGGAGGGGTCCCAAACTCTAAAGGAGGGATCCGCCACTCTGAAGGAGGGATCCGCCACTCTGAAGGAGTGATCCCCCACTCTGAAGGAGGGATCCCCCGCACTGGGCTTTCCTTCTTAAGATTCCTTCCTTGCTGATTAAGGGAGTCTTTTCTTAACCTCTATGGGGCTAGGGTCAGGGGGGTGTCATACATATATGGCCTACTAAGCCCTTTGAAACTCTACCTGTTATTCACAAATAAAAAAATTACATATAAAAATGAATTAAATTGAACTGTTTGCCCGCCATAATACCAAAGCACACACACCACTCATCCTACTCTCCTTTTTTTACACAACCCATAGAAACTGATTGTTGCATTCTTCATTCTATCACTGTGCATTTCTTTGTTCATTCATGTAAATTGTTATAGATTCTATTGATTCATCTTTTCCTTGCCTCCTGTGTGCACTCCGGTGGTGCTGTGTTCACAGACCCTGGTACTTTATATAGTGAAAGATATAGTTCAGACAATTATAGACTGTTATAATTCACGGTACCGTCGTGACCCCGCCAGGTCCGACCTCCCCAGACAATCATTTGAAATGCTTCAGCCCCCCCTCTGTCAGCATATTAAAGAGAAGAGGAATGACGGGGCAAACGAGAGAGGGGGGGGGGGGGGACGACGACGACGACGACTAGATTGCTGTGTTCCAATATCCATACTTCCATGAGTACACTTAAACATAGTACACTCTCTGCACTCACTAAGTTCGCTTATTTTTAGATATCAGTTTAGTTCTAAATCAAATACTCAGTGGTGCACTGATCAGAAATTACGATCACAACTGCCACTGTGGCTCCTCCCCCGCAATAAACATCCCCCCTTGAACGGTGAACTCTTTACGCCTAGCAGCCATAAAAAGCTACAAAATGACTCTCTTAATGCAGGCTATGTAAAAAATGCACAGACTTTGGCTCAGCCTGGCTCCGCCCTCTTCCGCTACATAGCTTAGATGGCTGCCGTTGAGTTCGAAAAGTGTACACCAATCCACACTTCGCGGTTTGACCGTTTTGAGTACACCATCCGGGTCCTTTTAGTACATTTATTTTATCCCGATCTTAATTTGAACGCCCTACATACTCAAACTAAGTATAGAAAGTACGGATAGTATGGATATTGGCACACAGCATGTTGCCGTGTTCCAATACCCGTACTGTCCGTACTTACTAGCCAAAATTTGAGTACACAGTACGTTCCAATTTAGATCCGGCGAAAAGAAGTATACTTCAAGGACCCGGATGCCGTAATCAAAACGGGCTAATCGTGAAGTGTGGATCGAAGGACGCTGCCCGTACTCAACGGCAGCCATCTTAGCTACGTAGCGGAAGAGGCGGAGCCAGGCTGAGCGCTCAACTCGAAAAAATAGACTAAACTTGATCATTGATATCATAATATCATGACTACGACTTTAATAACTTTAATCACAAAAGTAAACCCCCACTATAACTTAAATGACAGGTCTAATGCTGCTGTTATATGGGCTACGTTGGTAGACAAAAAAAACTATAGGCCTACATGACGTTTATAACACCTACCCTAGCATTGTCTGTCTCCGTCAGGAGGAGGAGGTAACGTCGACGACGTCGGCGCATTCTCCACATTTGCTGCATTAACGGACCCATATTGCACAACTAAAAAGATGTATAAACACAACGGGTACTTTATTCCACACTTCAAAGCGGGATGTTTTTGGCGGGTGACGAGCGGCGGCTGTCGCGATCGTCATTTCCGGTAAGTGCACCACAGAGTACTCGATTTGGAACAGCACTCACATCTGAAAAATTAGTGTACTCAAGGGAGTACGGATAGTGCAGAAAGTGTACTTCCTTTAAGTATACTCATGGAAGTACGGGTATTGGAACACGGCACATGTCTCGTATGTGACGTCATCTCCCTGCGACTGGCATGGACAAGACCGACAATCTCCCCATCGGCATAACTGAAACTCTCCGACTTATAATGGTTTTCACCTCTTTGGATGCTTTTATCCTCCCCTTGGAAAAAAGCGGTGAAGTGGAGCAGAGAGATCGCCATGTCTGTTCCGGCGTTTCAAGTGTGGGTGGTGACGTATCATTCGCGTCGAGAGCAGCGAAGAGCTGTAGTTCACAAAGCGGCCTTACATTATCAAACTTCTTCAAGAAAATGTTTTGTTTTATTTTGCATTAAAGATTATTATTTAAATCCAAAAATCATATGTGTAATCGAGGGCATGTAAGACTGGGACCATACAATAATTGCTTTCTCCCCATTGAAACCCATTCATATTTTTCGATCTCATAGGTCCCATGAGCTCTACAGAAAGGGGCGTTATTAGCACAGGAGGAAAATTGGCGTGTCATCAGCTGCCTGGGAGTGTGAAATATTACTCTGTGTGATACAGGGACTTGTACTGAGAAAAGGGTTATTGCACACAATGACGACTCAAGAAGGAGGAGCAAGTGGATGATCGAGGACTGTCGGATGAGCCAAAGGAGAAGACGTACAATGAGAGAGAGAGAGAGAGAGAGAGAGAGAGAGAGAGAGAGAGAGAGAGAGAGAGAGAGAGAGAGAGAGAGAGAGAGAGAGAGAGAGAGAGAGAGAGAGAGAGAGAGAGAGAGAGAGAGAGAGAGATATTTTGAGTTTGAGTTTAAAACGCTTATTTATTTACATATTTTTACAAAAACCAAAAACACACAATAAAATAATTAAATAAAAACAAAACAAAAATGAAAAAAACAAGAAAAAAAACAAAAACTAAAAAACAACAAACCAAAAACTAAAAACAACCTAAAGCAACAGATCTGTAAAGGTAATGTATGACTCTGTCTTTTAAAGAGAAAAGGATGCCTTCACTGTCCCAAACACCTTTAAACGTATCCACATCCTCCATCTTTGCGCAATAATTATATTCAAACCGTAGACGGGCTCTAACAAGACACTTGAAAATTTACACACAATCACGTCTCTGGCCTCCATCTATCGTTTCCCTCCTGCTTAAATAAATGGCCATCTTGGCTTGTCCAAAAAGAAAATTCAGGAGCTTGCCTTTCTTCTTCTTGTTTTTCCTATAGGAGAAACCAAATATGAACAACTGTTGACTAAATTGTTCTTTGAACAAAGACAAAATGGACCTCAGGTTTTGGAACAGTGGAATCAGTCCTGAACAGTCAACAAAGCAGTGAAAAATGGTTTCCCTCAGGTTGCAGAAGAGACACTTATCCAATACACTAGGGTTTAGAATAGAGACAAATGCATTGACTGCTATGATTCCATGTAAAACACGCCAATGCAGGTCCCCAATGTTTTTTGTGACTGGAGCCTTGTACAGTGTACTCCATGCTGGTTTGACCTCAGCTTTTGCTCTGAGATGATCCCTCAAGGGAGTGTCAGTCTTGCCTTTAAGTTTTTACTTATTTAAATCTTTCACACATCCCATGTAAAGGGACTTTCCACTCGCAGAGTCCATGGACATCCACTCCTGCCGGTCCAGCAGAGCAGCGGTCCCCAACCTTTTTTGCGCCACGGACCGGTTTAATGTTACAATATTTTCACGGACCGGTGTTGTGTCGAAATCTGTTTTCCCGTCGAGATGTTTCCCCTAGTCCCCGCCCCCGTCCGAAATTACCTGAAGGGCGAAGAAGCGCGCGTACACAAAAAGCCCGCCCACGAGCGTCTGTGCTCGTACCACAGAGGCACTTTGGAGAGAGCTAAGGTTCAAAACTGACTTTTTTTAGCGAGTTTTATCGGAAGATGTTGTATTGTAGATTTCTATCAATAAAAAATATTTTTGTGAGAGACTTTTCATTTTGAATGAAAAAAAATTGGTACGAGCACGGCAGCTCGTGGGCGAGCTTTTTGTGTACGCGCGCTCCTTCGCCCTCCGGGTAATTTCGGACGGGGGCGGGGGCGGGGAAACACATTTCGACATAATACACCAAATATAATGATACGACCGGCATAAAAATGGTGGTATTTTCTAAATATAATAATACACGTGAATCAACTGTGTACTCTTATGCAACTTTATTAGCAGAACTCTGGTAACATCGTGCCAACAACATAACATGAATTAAATCCTCTCAACAACATGAATCCTCTCTGCCCATGTCTCTGCGGCTCTGCCCACAACTCTCTCTGGTCGCTATGGTAACATTTAAACATGCCTTCAAAATAACAACAAAAACAAATCTAAAGTGCATGAAAAATACAACTCGGCCTAGCTAAATCAGTGGGAGCCCTGGGCTTGTTTCCCTGCAACGAGACGGTCCCATCTTGGAGTAATGGGAGACAATGACACCCGAAGTGTGTTGCTTATGTCCAGTCTACTCCGATATTTTGTTTTGGTTGCCGTCACTGCAGAAAATCCCGCTTCACACAAATAGGATGTCGGAAATGGCAACAGGGTTTTCAGTGCTGTTGTGGCGATCTCAGGGTATTCTGCTGTGACTTTAATCCAGAACACCGGCAGAGTGGTTGTTCCGAACATACTTTTAAGGCCACCGTCATTTACGATCTCCAGCAGTTGATCTTCTTCTTGCATTGACATGCTGGATTCCCCTGGTTTGTTGACAAATGGGTCGCGGATCCATTCCTTGGCAGTTCGTGGGTCTGTTGTGGTTGGAAAGTAGCGTTCAAACTCGTCTAAAAGCATAGACAGGTGATCGTGCACCAGCTGGGTGAATGAAGGCTCGGGCTCAGTCTCTTCCAAAATCCCTGCGTATGTCTGAAACATGTCAAATATACCTCTGTTCACGCGCCGTCCCCACAACTCCAGTTTGGCTTTAAATGCAGCTACTTTATCTGCCAACTGAAAGACAGTTGTCATTTTCCCCTGAAGTGACCGATTGAGTTCATTGAGCAGGTTGAATATGTCACACAAGTAAGCGAGTTTTGCGACCCATTCCTCGTCACTGAAATGTGCTGCCAGCGGTGACTTTTTTTCTGAGAGAAATCTCTGCAGCGGCTCTCGTAATTCAAAGACTCTGGCCAGCGATCTCCCTCGGGACAACCATCGTATGTCTGTGTGTAAGAGAAGGTGTCTGTGCTCTGCGTCCATCTCCTCACAGAGCTGCTCGAACAGGCGCGAGTTAAGGGCGTGTGCTTTGATGTGGTTTAATAACTTTAACAAACATCATTCAATACGCTGTTAAGTTCCGGTGGTATTTTTCGGCTAGCCAGCATTTCTCTGTGAATGACACAATGCGTCGACTCACATTCAGGTGCAACCTCCTTTATTCGAGTAGTTAAACCAGACAGCCGCCCGATCATGGCAGCAGCTCCGTCTGTGCATATGCCGACACAAAAGGACCATTTCAGTTTTCCTGACATATAATCATCCAGCGACTTGAATAGTTCAGCGGCTGTGGTTTTGGTTGGCAACGATAGTGCACATAACATATCCTCATGCACATCCTCCTGATAAAGATATCGCACATAAACAAGTAGTATTGCCTTGTTGTCAACATCTGTAGACTCGTCAGCCTGGAGTGCATACCACGGTGATGAATTAATCCTCTCCAACAATTGTCTCTCAATGTCCTCTGCTATTTCCTCAATGCGCCGAGTGACGGTGCTAGCCGAAAGAGGCACCTGTGCTATCTTTTTAACCGCAGCCTCTCCTAGAATTTCACGGCACATGTCTTTAGTGGCGGGCAGGATTAATTCTTCACCAATGGTGAATGGCTTCTTAGCTTTAGCAATACGATCAGCCACTAAGTATGATGCTTTCAGTGCACTCGCATTTGTTGATGTGGTGGCCCTCAGTAATTGCGTCTGTCCTTCTTGTTCATGCTTTTTTCTTTCAAAATACTCCAAAGGCTTGTCTTTTAATGCAGAGTGCTTGGTCTCCAAGTGGCGAAGCAGTTTTGAAGGCTTCTTTGCCTCATTGGAGAGCCGCTCATTGCATATAATGCAGAGCGGGCTTGGTGCACGGCAGGCGCGTCGTTAGACCGGGGCATTCGAGGCTATAGCCCCGGATCTTTTGGGAATAGCCCCGGATCGCTGTGCCGTCCAAAAAAACAAAACCATAATGATGAAGATAGCCCCGTAGAGTTGACTTCTTTGTGGTCGTATTACCAGCGGCCACAGATGGAACATTGTAGCGAGTGGAAACCGCAAAACCCTGACATGTCCATATATGGGCAGATTTAGAATCATTTGTTGCAGAATGTTGCAAATTCAGCGTTGGTATTCCTTCTTCCCTATGCATAGCGCATGTTGTCCATAATGCTGTTTCGTGCTGCTAGCCTTTTAGTGAGATCAGAGTGTTATGGCGCTTTTCCACTACACTTTTCCAGCACGACTCGCCTCGACTCGCCTCGCCTCGGCTCGCCTCGACTCGGCCACGTTCCTTTTCCATTACAAAAAGTACCTACTCAACGTGGGCGGGGTCGTCATAGCACGGCGGTGCGAAACTGCGTGCACAAGGGATGTTCTATGCGCGACACAAACACAAACACAAACAATGGAGGACATGGAGGCAGTGGTGTACTTGCTGCTCGTTCTGTGGCTTTTTGTCACAAACAAAGCAAAAGAAGATAGTCAGAAAAGGCTGCAGGCGGCGAGACAAAACACAACAGAAAAGTACAGGAGAGTTTTGGAAGCCGTACAGCAGTATGAAGCCGAAGATGAGACGAGTGACGACACTCTCTGACCAATCAGCGGCCAGCAGTGTGTCGACGTCACATTTTAGTACCGGCTTGACTCGCTTGGAACCTCACCAGAGCAGGTACTAAAATAGTACCTGGTACCAGGTACTTTCCCTAGTGGAAACGCAAAAAGAACCGAGGCGAGTCGAGGCGAGTCGCGCTGGAAAGGTGTAGTGGAAAAGCGCCATTAGAAGGACAGTAATAAAATATCTTTGGCAAGATGGATATAAGAAGAGAGACCCGCAGTGAATTCAACCCGGTCCACTTGACATGGGGTAGGTGCATGACAGTGGTACCGTTAAACTTCTATCACCGAATGTCAAACAAAACTCTTGCTCAGCAACGATTGGAAAGGCCTACTATCAAATGTATTATTTAAACCAGTATGAATATTACCGTAGGCCTACACGTTTACCAGGCAATCGAATAACACACACACACACACACGCGCGCGCGCACGCACGCACGCACACGAGCGGTAATCGGGAGAGTTGGGAGAATTCCCTGTGGGCCGCCGTTAACGTGTCAACGGCGCAACCAATTCGATTTTGTCTAGAGGGGACAACTGAGCGCCCCCTCCCGAAGTGGTACAGCCCAGGTCGGCCTTGAACTGCGATTGGTCAGAAAGACGTAACAGCTAATGACAACGTTGAACCCTCATGCAGGTTATACGAGAGTGACCCACTGTTGCGGTGTCCAACACGCATAAAATCAGCAGCCTTTGGACAACCCACCATAACGACAGACGACAGGGTTTCAAAGTTTTATGGTTGACATTGACAATGATCGTGAGGTCAGTCCGACATGACGAATGGTCTTTCTTTTACTTCTCAAACTACGTTACAACTGAATGTTCATCAGCCCGATTTTCAAATATTCTCGGAGGAGAAACCCTCCCGAACACCCGTTTTAAAAGCTCTCTAACTTCTGGGCTACAGCCCCGAATGTTTTCAATTGCTAGCGACGCTCCTGGTGCACGGGAATCACCTGTTGCGATGAATCCATATTTTAAGTAGGACTCCTGGTAGTGTCTGTTAAATGCAGCTTTCTTTTTCTTGGAAGTTGTTGTCTCTTCTTCCGTCTCCTCACTGGGCCTTTTCCCCTTCCCAAAGAAACTTTTTAAAGACGTTTGTTTTTTACTCATTTTGCTCATGATTTTGCTAGCTTGTAGGTTTCATTTGAGCGGCAACGTATCGAGTAACCGAGACAAGCGTCAAGAGTGCGTCATAGACATGTAACAACTGGAGCGAATCCGGTCATTTTTTCAAAATAAAATATTTTTCAGAATTTAATAAATAAAACGTAAATTTTTATTCTTTCTCTGCGGACCGGTACCAAATGACCCACGGACCGGTACCGGTCCGGGGCCCGGGGGTTGGGGACCGCTGCAGCAGAGGACCCAAAGCCTCACAGTCCTTTCCAAAAGGCCGGATGCATATCTTAGGGAAAGGGTCATTATGATCAGGTGTTAAGTCTCCTTTAGACCATCCAGAGTACAAGGCCTTCTTAAAACCGTCCAGTCTAAGTCCCACCACACGTGTGGATTGGATTGCCAGTCTTCCTGCCACGTTTTCTGCATTGTCCACCTGAGCACCAGCCAGCTGCAACAACTCCTGGACAGCTGTTATCTCCTTCTCCTTCAATAATCAAGTCATGTTTGGCACCTCCTCCCATGCAGCCGCTAGACAAGCCCCCTTTAGAATGGGCTCCCTTAGCAGCCAGTACAAAGAGGATGTGGCTTTAAGCAACCAGCCTCCATCACACTCCATGTTTTCAAAACACTTAGATAAAAAGGTGGTAAAACATTTAGATTGAAGCAAGAACAGTCCAGTGAAAACAAACGTTTTTCCAAAACCTAAACCTCCAACCCAACCAAAATAAAATTCCAGCTACTTGCCTCCACGGCAGATTTTGTGGTCCGTACAGAAAGCTTTGTAAAAACTGTAAGCCTGAAGGCTGCTTTCCTGCTTGCTAGACTTGCTATGCCCTGTCCTCCCTCTTCTTTAGGTAGAAATAATATGCTTTGTGGGACCCAATGGAGCTTGTCCCAAAAAATCAACAATACTACCATGCAGTCTCCCCAAAAGACCTGCAGGAGGCTCCAACACAGCTAGACGGTGCCACAGAGAAGAGGCCACCAGGTTTTTAATAATGATTGACCTGCCTCTGTATGACATCCTGGGCAAGAGCCAGCGCCACCTCCCCAGCCTGCCCTCCATCTTCTCCACTACTCCCTCCCAGTTCTTTTTCTCTGCAGAGTCATCACCCAGGTGCACTCCCAGATACTTGATGCCATGCCTTTCCCAGAAAATCCCATCAGGTAACTTAGGCACCCTCCCATGCCAATTTCCACTTAAAAGAGCACTGCTTTTAGCCCAGTTGACCTTAGATGAAGACATATTTTCAAATGGACTCTGTAATCTTCATTAATTTTTCCACATCACCATCATTATTTACAGCCACAATAATATCATCAGCATATGCCGACAGATGCAACGGTACACAATTTACAGACAGTTTTACCCCACTCAAGGCTTTCCTTATTTTTGACAAAAAGGGTTCTATAGCTAAGGAGTATAGCATGCCTGACAATGCACATCCCTGGCGAATACCTCTCTTGATAGCAAAAGAGGCAGTTAAGCCACCATTTATTTTGAGCACGCTTTCAATTTGATTATAGAGGACTTTAATCTTGTTGGTAAAAACAGGAGAGAAACCAAAACGCACCCAAAGTTTCCCAAAGATACTGATGTTCCACTCGATCAAAAGCTTTCTCCTGATCGAGGGAAATCAGACCGAAGTTCAAGCCTAAGGTTTTGGAGATCTGTAGGTAGTCTCTTATTAAGGAGATGTTGTCTTTTAGCGACCTGCCAGGGACACAATAAGATTGGTCGATATGAATTACCTTTCCAATGACTCTTCTCAGACGGTTTGCTAGTGCTTTTGATAAAATTTTATAATCCGCACATAGCAGACTGACCGGCCTCCAGTTTTAATTTCTGACAGGTCTCCCTTTTTAGGTAGCAGAGTGAGGACTGCTCTACGACAGCTTAGAGGAAGCTTTCCTGCAGCCAAGCTGTCATTTATGACTTAAAGCAAGTCCACCCCGATCGTGGACTAAAAATCCACAGGCAGACCATCAATTCCTGGGGCTTTCCCATTAGCTGTGCTCATGAGTGCCCCCTGCAATTCCTGCAGAGACAGTGGTTGCTCTAAGTTAGCATTGTTTTCTTCTGACAACTGAGGGAGCTGGTCAAAAAACAACTCTCCTCTGGTCAAACTCAGTGTACTCACAGTTATAGAGCACTGTGTAAAAATCCACAGCCCTCTTTCTTATATCATCCGACTGAGTGAGCTCTATGCTGTCAGCTGATCGAATACAATGAATAATTCTGTTTTGGCCATTCTTTTTTTCTAAATGAAAGAAAAATTTTGAAGGAGCATCCATTTCTGCTAGGTTTCTAAACCTAGATCGGACCAATGCACCCTGGGCCCTTACCCCCAGCAGATCTGCCAAAACAGCCTTTTTGTTTTTGAAAGCCTTAAAATGTGATTGGTCTCCAGAATTACTCAATTCCTGGAGCTCCACAATACTGGTCTCTAGATCTTTAATAGATTGAGCCGCCTCTTGAGTAACATTTAAGTTGTACTGTATACAAAACGGCTTAACCCGCACCTTTCCTAAGTCCCACCATTGCTGGAGGGATGAATGTTCAAGCTTCTTACACCTCCATTCTTCCCAAAGAAAGGTTAAGCATTTCTTAAAAGTACAATCATTCAAAAGTGAGATATTAAAGTGCCAATATGCACTTTTAGGTTTAACCCTGTTTATAAAAACAGTTCCCACCAACAAAAAATGATCTGAGAAACCTATACTGGACTCAGAAAACATTTTTTAAAAATCTGCAAATGATGATTAAAACAATAAAAACGACCTAATCTAGCCAGAGTAATATAATTGTCTCTGGCATGAGACCATGAATATTGCCTGCAGTTTCCATGTTTGGATCTCCATACATCACTCAACTCATAGGTTGCAATAATTATTTTTAGAAACGTCCTAGACTGTACATTTGGCTCCAAATGGTTTATGCCTAAATCATCCACAGTGCAATTAAAATCACCCCCTAGAATTAGGAAATCAGTTTGAGCACAGCCTGAAAGAGTGTCTGCTAATTTATTTAAAAAACAACATCTTTCTTGTGGGTTAACAGGGGCATAGACATTTAACAATGTAAAAGTGTTTTTCCATATCGTGCAGTGACTTTAAGAAGTCTTCCCTTTATAATTTCTTCATAGTCAAACGATACTGGCAAAAAGTTTTTTGCAAAGAGAATTGCCACTCCAGCACTCAAATTGCTATTGTGACTAAAAACAATATTGCCATCCCATTCTCGTTTCCACTCGACTTCAATGTCCGCAGTGGTGTGTGTTTCTTTTAAAAAAGAAATGTCTATGACCTTTAATTTTACAAGTTAAAAAAACAAAGCTCTTTTTTTAGCATCTCTCGCTCCATTTAAATTAAGAGATGAGATTCTAAAACTAGCCATAAGTACAGCAAGAGTAATGAAACAATAAAAATGTATCTCCTTACTCTTGATCATTGCTGATTTCTGCGTTCACTCTTTGCACAATCTTTCTAAGTCTATATACGTCCGTGTCCATAAGACCATCAGCGCCTCTGTGTCTGATCAACCATTTAGCTGATTCAACAAACAAGGAGCGTTTGGGAAAACCTCCCCTACATTGACAGCCCGTCGTCCTTTCATCTTCTCGAGGAAACTATGAATATGCTCCAAACTGTAACCATTGGCTTTCTGACCATCAGCTAAAGATGAATCAGATGACTCTAAATCACTATCTGTGTCAGAGCCTCCATTTGTCCCACTATCCTGCACTACCTTTTTTTTTTTACCTTATCCCTTTTGCTTGTGACCTTGTCTTTCTCTTTGTCCTTGGCACTTTGAACAAATTTTCATCATCTCTTACTTTTGTCTCCCCGTCAGTTGTTAAAACATCAACGTTAATTTCCTCTTTATCCTCTCCCTCACCACTAGTCTGAGTGGGTGCACTCATGACTATATAAGCCGAAGAAGTAGAAGCAGAGGGCTGCCCTTCCTCCTGCTGAGAGTCTGTATCTGGCCGCTGGGCAGCAGCCTCCTCTGACCCACCCTCACTGCCTGCCTGCCCCCCTGTTTCGGCAGCCACCACCACTGCCACTACATCTGACCTCCCTTCTTCCACATCTACAACCTGGAGCACTGCCTCTGCCACTACATCCTGTCTCTCTGCTACTTCAGCCTGTATCTCTGCCTGTGCAGCCTGTGGCTCCTGGGCTTCCACCCCCTGCCTCTTTTCTGGACAGCCTCTCGCCAAGTGCCCCTCTTGCCCACAGCCAAAACACTTCATTGACTCAGTGGTTACAAAGATTGTGTAGTCAAAGCCATCAACTTTAAATTTCATTACCACCTTCAATTCATCATTGTATTCGTTTTTAAGGATCATGTAAACCTGCCTTCTGAAACTCACTAAATGTTTTACACGAGCTGACTTGCAGCCGGAGGAAAGAAACTTCATTGCTGACACAATTTGCCCATGACAGGACAGCTCCCTTTCCAAAGCCTCATTGCTAATAAACGGAGGCAGATTCGAATTAGAATTAGATTAGAATTACTTTTTTTGCAGGATTAACCAGCGGGAAACACTTCACTTTGTCCAGCGTGTCTACAAAAAATAACAACCGCGCTGTTCATCCTGGATGCGGCTTTCATGCTGTCATAATCCCACCAGTTCACCCACTGCCAGACAGCACTCCTCTACAGAGGTATTCCGGCATCCAAGCAGTAGATTAGAATTACTTTTTTTGCAGGATTAACCAGCGGGAAACACTTCACTTTGTCCAGCGTGTCTACAAAAATAACAACCGCGCTGTTCATCCTGGATGCGGCTTTCATGCTGTCATATCCCACCAGTTCACCCACTGCCAGACAGCACTCCTCTACAGAGTATTCCGCTCCAACAGGGACTCTAAGCCTGTGTCAGCGGGTACGATTTTTAAAAGCCCCGCTACCCTTATTACTTACGCTGGCGGCCACCGGGGCCATAGCGGCCGGGTAAAGACGCGATCAGTCCCCCATCCCCCGCGTGAAAACCTCCTGGTGCAAAACAACGTGAGGGAAAGGGACAGTGACCAATTGTGAGAAAACACCAGTGTATATATATACAGATACCTTGCTTAGGAAAAAAAAAACATCCACTCCAAACACTCGCTCAGCAAACACTCACGCATGCGCACGAGAGAGAGAGAGAGAGAGAGAGAGAGAGAGAGAGAGAGAGAGAGAGAGAGAGAGAGAGAGAGAGAGAGAGAGAGAGAGAGAGAGAGAGAGAGAGAGAGAGAGAGAGAAATCGTGGCAGGGAGGGAGGGATTGGAAAGGAAGTGGGTGAAAGCAAGGAAAGCAACATTTCCCATTCGGGAAATGTTGGAGCCAGAATGGCTTACTGTAGGTTTATGGTTATAGTTATTATTTATGGAAATTATATAATCAAACTTACCACCATGGACACGCCTGATCTTGTCTGATCTCGGAAGGTAAGCATGGTGGGGCCTTGTCAGTACCTGGATGGGAGACCGCCTGGGAATGCCAGGTGCTGTAGGGGGTAGTGGCCGGGTGCTACACACTGGTGGTGGTTAGTGAGGTTCCGCCTTCCCTGTAAAAGCATCTTTGAGTGTCTAGAAAAGCGCTATATACTGTAAATTCATTCCAATATTATTAAGGTGATAAAATATGTAGTTTATGTTTTGCATTTATTATAACTTAGTTGAATAATATCTAATAATATCTCGTTTCCCTCATTGAGCAGTCTAGTTTTCCTCATTGAACAGTCTAGTGGGCAAGATGCAGCCAAAATATTTTTGGACCGCGGACAGCACTACATTTTTGGAACAGGAAAAGGTCCTCAACTGTTTGCATCCAGGTACTACCATAACCAATTTAGCATTTTCAAGGAATAAATATTTTTTGTGACAATCACAAGCTTGCAATTGATTTAGCGTGCAGCGCATCATCCTAAGGCTAGATTAGCAATTCGGTTATACAGGAAACATGTCGTAGAGAAAAAAGGGAGAAGGTTGCAAATTAACAGTGTGTGACAGCAGGTGCAATGCTGCTAAATTAGGTGTGACAGCAAGAAAAGGGGCTGGTGGTGCATGTGTGTGTGTGTGTGTGTGTGTGGTGGGGGGGGGGGGGTGTGGTGTGTGTGTGGGTGTATTGGGGGAATGGAGAAGAAAGGGACGCATGAGACACGACAGAGAGGAGAGAGGTAGAGGTAGAAAAGGAAGCCAAGAACAACAACGTTGAGTGGTGAAGAAGGGATCGGGATGATCTAATGACAGATCATATCTTCCAAAGATTGCTGGATGACACATTCAAAAGACGGCATGAGGCCCAACGAATCATAAATAGATGTCCCTGCACAGTCGCCGTGACAGCAGCATCATCCGCACATCATCGTAATTGGAAGTATCAGCTGTATGTATCACTACACCAAATGTCTGTGTTTTATAACATTGGTGATTAGTGATTACATAAAGAGCCTCATGAATCTGTTTCATCAGAGCAAGATGTGAACAACTAGTACCAGTCACTTATATGATTACAGTGGCTTTGTTACAAATGTGTGTGAGTGTGTGTGTGCAACCCGGTCTCATGCGATTTCGTGCTCATGCGCATGAACGTTAATCTATTAAATCGTGTCCCAGAGCACAATTGTCCGACTTTTTTTGTGCTACACAGAACGAAATGTAAACCAATGCATTCTGAATGGGAGCGTTTCTCCGATGTTTCCGTGCGACACAGAACGAAATGTAAACCAATGCATTTTGAATGGGAGCGTTTTTTAGACGAGACAGAGGGAGTGTGCGCAGATAGTACAGTGCACCCAGTTATATATATATGTCAATATTTCCGATTCATAAACAGACCTCAAAAACTGAAACGAACGTGCTCCACAAAACGCGCATTTCTCAAACAATTAAAGTGCCCCATAAAATGAAACGCGAGAGAGAGGCTTCAGAAGGGGTGTACGGAGATAACACAGTGCACCCTCTAGTTATATATATATATATGTCAATATTTCCCTTTCTGCATTTTTGAAGCAGACCCCCTCAAAAACATAATAAATAAAAATAGCCTTGCTCCACAGAAATGTAAACAGATGCATTCTGAATGGGAGCGATGTTAACCCAATAGTATATTCATTATATAGGAGAGGCCCTCTTAAGCACAACAGTTACGGCTCCGCAGTGCATCAGTGTCCCTCTCTATGGCTCCCTTTCTCTCTTTTCCACTGTGTTTCGAGAATTTATATCGATATAACGAGAAAGGATGTAATGATAACGGCAAAAAAATAAAGTATCCATTGTCATAATAATTTAAATATAATTAAATTCAATTTTATTTGTATAGCCCTTAATTACCATTACAGTCTCAAAGGGCTTAGCAGGCCAGATATTTATGACAACCTCCTTTACCTAAGCCCCGACAAGGGCAAGAAAAAACTCCCTTGAAATAAGCACAGAAGAAATCTTGAGAAGAAATGCATAGTAGGGGATCCCTTCTTCCAGGGATGGTCAGGAGTGCAATGGGTGCCAAAATTGAAATACAGGTAAATACATGCACATCATTAAATTGGTGATGTGGTGCTGGCCGGTTAACCATGAGGAGAGTCCAGGCATCCAGTCCAGTTACGCAATACGCTAGAACAGACAGAATAATGAATTAGAACGGAAAAGTACATAGTGGGAATCTATACTGTATTAACAAAAGCACAAACAAACAGAGTGGTCTTCACATCGCATCTGTGTCGTTTTCACACTCCTATGTTCCAAACGCAAGATTGTAGAGGTGCATTTTGAGCTTTCCTTTGAATATCTCCACAGAGTCAGCTTCCCTGATCACTGGTGTCAGCCTAATCCATAGGAAGGGGGCTTGATAGGCAAACACTCTTTCAAGCCAATTTCTTTTTAGCCTTCGGCAGTGAAAGAAAGCCAGCTCCCGAAGACCGGAGGGACCGAGAAGGACTGTAAGAAATTATCAGGTCCTTCAGGTAGGATGGAGATAATCCATGCAAGGCTTTATAGGTTAGCAGTAGCGCCTTAAAGTCAGATTTGAAAATTATTGCAGATGCACTGTGTGGGATGGTGAGGCCATCCAACCACAGTGAGACATCCTATTCTCTCTGGTCCCGCTTTGAGCCGATAATTATCAGCTCTGTCTTCCCAGTGTTAAGCTGGTTTTAAGTTTTGTGACACCCAGCTCTTCACCGCAGCCAGACAGGACTCAACCCTCTGGATCTAGGCCGAGTCCCCTGTATCTACAGGAATGAAGAGCTGAGTGTCATCCGCGTAGCAGGGGAAACCAATTCCGAAGCTGCGGATAACGTCACCCAAAGGAAGCATGTAGATTGCAAAAAGTAATGGACCAAGGACCGACCCTTGTGGTACACCAAAGCGTAGTTTGCAGTGCTTCGATTCTGAACCCTCATGGAGCACAAATTGTATTCTATCTGTGAGGTACGATTCAAGCCAGCCAAGAGCCGTACCCCCGAAACCAACATAGTGCTCAAGACGGTGAAGAAGAGCGTTGTGGTCAATTGTGTCGAAGGCAGCACTCAGGTCCAGCAGCACAAGCATTGAGCTTGTATTTTATCCATTTCAGTTGAGTGGAAATTCCTGAACCTGACTGAAAAGGTTTGAAGAGATTGTTCCTCATCAGATAGACAATTTGCTTTGCTACATTCATTTCCTGGACCTTGGACAGGAAGGGCAGGTTCTTAGGCTGATAGTTCTTGACTAATTCAGGATCTAGGCCAGGGTTCTCGAGTAGCGGTTTTATCACTGCAGCCTTGAAATTGGAGGGAACAATTCATGTGGAAAGCGAGAGATTCATAAGCGAGAGGATTGCAGGCCCCACCGTGGGAAGAAGTTCTTTGAGAACCTTGGAAGGGAGAGGATCCAACAGACAAGTTGTTGGTTTCGATACCTTAAGCACCCTTTTAAGTGCAACCAGAGGAATTGCCTTGAACTCCAGGAGAGTTGCATCAGAGTTCCCCATCCTACTGGGCAGGACCCCATCCTACCCAGTAGGATTGGGAACGCCGCCAGGGCTCTACGCTTTTTTTTTCAGGAGCACTCGTGCCCATAAGTTAAAAAATTTAGGACCACAGAAATGCAGAAATTGCAATTGGGGGGGGGGGGGGGGGGGGAATCATCGGTTCAAGGATTGATCGGATATACGGCTACTCGAATTCTAAGATACCCTGGGCGGGATTTCACGTGAATATTCATTACGAGGTTTTAGCACACAATGAAATGGAAAGTTTTCAATAGACAGACTTGAAAAATGTAGCCCTTCATTATACAGAAATGTGCTGTTGGTGTATTAGCCTAGGACAACACAGAATATTTATCTAAATAGCCCTATGTTGTTAGAATTGACTAACTTTATGCTTGGTCTACGTTCATGCAGTACTCTGCGTTGATTAAATTCACATCAAAAAAATAAATTATATCACATCAAAAAAGCGGGTAGCTAATGTTAGTTGAATCAAGCAAACAAATAGCTGTTTTTGCTCCAAAAAGATTGACTTCCCTCGAATTTAACATACGATAGTTCCTTCAAATTAGGGCTGTACAGTATGGGCTAAAATGTATGTCACGGTATGATTTGAGGCATATACGGTAATTATTATATCATGGTACCTGTGAGAAAGAGGTATTGAACCCCCAACTCACATGCGGGACCGGATGCAACCAAGGAGTCAGTTTTTCAAAAAGCAGGAGTCGGCTCAGAGTTGAAGGATACAGCCTCACGGCAAGCTGTTGCATGTCAAATGCCCAACCGATTCCCCTCACCATGTCTCCCCATTAAATAGGCCTACCAATCAGGGCAGATTGGGAGAAACCACTGGGATAGGTGACACATCAATATAACACGATCAATCAAACACCACAGAAAAATAGCCCCCACACTATATGTTCCTCAAACGATGCATACCAATCTATATACACACACACACACACACACACCACACAGTCTTTGATAAATAAATCACGCTAACCATAACGACACTTAGAAGTACAAATGCTACCTCACCACCCCCGCCATTAGCAAACCAAGCCCTGGTTCCCATGCGGCACGCATTCCCCATGGACCAGTTTGCCGGACGGACAGGAAGAAGGGTAGTTGACAAACACATGTATGGGTGAATTATCTAGCATGTTTTAAATAAATGGAGTGTATTAAACTGTGGTGTGTGGTTGTTTGTAGTGTGGTGCTATGTGTGCATGCAAAAGGAAAACGGCTAAATGGTAGCATCTGGGGAAATCTGACCCTCGCTTTTCACAGTACCTATGTTAATTGTATCTTCTAATTTGGATATTAATGCTTCTGAAGGTGTAAAATACTGGTAAGGCAGAAAAACTGCGTACCTTTTTTTTTACTTCCATCTCTTAAAAACACTTTAATAGTATGGATTTGTTTCTCCCCTTGCTTGAGGACCTTGCCGTATAGTTTTGCCGTCTCAATTTGGCTGAAGTGTGTGCGGGCAGGTAATGCGTATCTTGGATTGGGTGTTTTGACCATCTCTTTAAAGCCCTTTCTATCGACATTTTGAAAGGGAACCATGTCCTTACACAGGTAAACAGTGAGTCGTTTGTTATCTCGTTCCACCGATGGCATTTTGTCGTAAGGACTGGCTTTGGAAAATGCCTGCGGAAGCAATGTCTGATATGCAGACAGCTTCACGCTACCAGCGTCTGTCTCCTACGGTGTGGAATGAGAGCTTGTGAAGGGACTATTGCGCAAGCATGCAGGCGTGCTTGCTGCACGCCTGCATGCTTGCGCAATAGCATACTGCTTGAAGCGCCGAATTGAAAAAGGAACTGTTTCATTACCATATTTTCAGTAGTTTCATTACCATATTTTCAGTAACTTTACTTTTTACATGAAAAAGTAGTTAGGTGACTGTATTAATGCGTTACTTAGCGTTAGGAGAAGTCACTCGCACACGTGCTCCTGTTTTTCGTTTTTCTCGTTCACACGCCGAAATATTCACTCGCAAATGCTAGTGAAATGGGCGCACTGTTGAGCCTTGCCCGCAAGATGTGTAGGACAAGGTGCACGGCAAGCATCAATTTACTCTCTAATCGATTGAATCTTATTCTCATAGAAATGCATGAATTCAACAGTCTTGATGGAGGAGCCTACGGTCTCAGTCTGCCCATAAGTCAGACTCTTCATCGTGTCAAAAAGAAACTTGGGATTGTTTCTATTCAAGTTGATGAGACTGGAAAAGTATGCGTTCCTGGCAGTAGTCAGCGCACCCTTTATAGGTGAGCAGACTGTTGTGCCATGCAAGATGAAAGACCTCAAGTGTAGTCGAGCGACATTTGCATTCAAGGATTCTGCAGCTTCTCTTCAGGGTGCGCGTTTCTGCATTAAACCAGGGAGCTGTTTTTTTCAATGATCGTTTCTTAATTACGAGCGGAGCAACTGAATCAATGGCAGCAGACAAGGCAATTTTGAGATCATCAGTATGGCACTCCACAGAACCCCTATAGTTACAAAGAGGAGCAAGTGAACGGGGTAACTTATCTGCCATAGCTGTAATGGTTGCAGGTGTGATGCGGCAACAGCTGAAAGAAACCTGCTGATCGTCGCAGGGCCAGGATGCCACCACCATGAAAGTGAGCAAAAAAGAATCTGATAAAGCTGAGGTGTAGGGAGAGACCACTAGCTGTGAAATGTCTAGACCACGGGTCAAATCAAGGTCCTGTTTCCACCGATGTTGGTTAGGTGCTGGACGAGCTGTTTGGAGCCAAGCGTATCTGTAATGGACAGAAAAGCCCTTGCGAGGACATCAGATGGGTTATTCACATGAATGTTGAAATCCCCAATAAGCAAAATATTGTCTGAATATGTAGCCAGATCAGCTGCAAAATCAGAAAACTCATGAACAAAAGGTGAATACAGTCCTGGGGGACGGTATACTACAGCTAAAACGAAATAGTCTGGAACTCGTTTCGCTTGTCGGGGAGCTGAGGAGCAGAACGTGAGGACCTCAAAGGATCTGCATATATATCTATTCTTTAGCTTTAAATTAAGCTTAGAATTAGATATCAGGGCTACTCCACCACCTTTCTTTACTTTTCTAGATACTTGGGCGCTAACGTAATTGGGGGGAGTAGCTTCTTGTAGGGCTAGAAACTCATCTGGTTTTAACCAGGTTTCACAAAGGCCCAGTATGTCGATTTTATTATCAACAATTACATCCTGGACCAAGATCGCTTTAGATGCAAGCAACCTTATATTCATGAACCCAATTCTAAGTGCTTCTATTTTATAATTTTCAGAGGGAGTCCGGTTAACACTCAGCTCTGAGGGGGTCAGTGGGATAGCGAGATTTCGACATACTGGTCGCGGCCTTCGCCTATGGGTTTTACACCTCGAGACAGTGCGAGGTTGCACCACCGTACACATAGGTACAGCGTTATTTTCAGAGGGAGTCCAGTTAACACTCGGTTCTGAAAGAGTTGTTAACTTCGGATTTGACATGCGGTTTAACATGCGGTTTAACATGCGGTTTGTCATGCGATTTGACGTGCGATTTGTTATGGGATTTGACATGTAATTTTGCAGCACCATACATATACAACCCGGTCTCACGAAAATATGTGACACTGTCACGTTATTTTAATCTATTGTTCGTGATCAGGGACACGTATTTTCAAAATTTTCGTGTCAAAAAGCAAAATTTTCAAACTGTCATGGCAACGTCCGCTCGGACACTGGACTTGCAAGGCATCGACGCGGACTTTCATTCACATAGCCAAGAACAAGACAATAGATGGCTAGGTACAATAAACATCAAGACATGCCATTCTAAAAAGAACAGATGAAGCAGCTACCCTTGTTACCTTTGCGGTTTGCCTACAGAGCAGCGCACCTGCATTTAATATATCCGTGAATTGTTACAATTTCTCAGAATCAAAGGCGAAAGTAGAAACGGGTGGCCAAAAGCTGTCATATTGTTAGTTATCACAGACTATTTTAAGTAGAAATGGGTGGCCAAAAGCTGTCATATTGTTAGTTATCACAGACAATTTTAAGTAGAAACGGATGGCCAAAAGCTGTCATATTGTTAGTTATCACAGGCAATGCCTCGCAAGTCCAGTGGCCGAGCGTTGCCATGACAGTTTGAAAATTGTGCTTTTTGACACGAAAATTTTGAAAATACGTGTCCCTGATCACGAACAATAGATTAAAATAACGTGACAGTGTTACGTATTTTCGTGAGACCGGGTTGACACACTCAGCTCTGAAAGGGTTGGTGCAATAGATACATCATCCTGATTAACCGGTTCAGCTAACTCACCTGCTGTTCTAGACTCTGCAAAGTAAACTATCATGTTGCTAGCAGGTGTTCTAAACTCCTGCAACCCAGCGTGCTGTGAGTGGATGAGTCACGCCTGGCTAAGACATCTATCTATGACATAATTGACATAATTGAGGCGCCTAACCCAGTAGGGTGAAGGCCGTCTCTCATGAGCACACCAGGGCGACCCCACAAGGAGGGTCAGTTATCTTTGAAACCAAAGCCCTGCTCTGAACTATATCTTGCCAGCCAACGATTTAGAGGCAATAATCTGCTATAACGCTCATCATTACCCTTATCGGGTAGAGGGCCAGAGAGAATTAATAGATGCCGACACATCTTTCTGGCAAAGTCACAAAGTCTAGCTATGTTGCTTTTTGTGACCTTGGTTTGTCTCGTCCTAGTATTGTTGGTGCCGACATGAACTACAATGTTTTCAAAACTAGTGTTGGTGTTTGGTGCATCTAATCTAACTCTGTATGTGGTCTGACCGCATGCTAGCACCCTAAGATTAGCTTCAATGTCGGGAGCCCTGGCCCTGGGTAGGCAAATAACTTTCGCTGGTGAGTGTATTCTAACTTTACGTGTAACAGAGTCGCCTATGAATATCGTTTTTACCCCCCGAAAAAGACTTGCGAGGCAGGCTGCTGTCCGCCTTTGCAAGTGGTGCTGCCAACAGGATTGCCTTGACGGAGTCATTGCTAACGATAACGTGAGCTCTACGAGTCCGCCTGGCGGGTCTCTTCTCTTCTCTTCTCTTCTCTTAGCGTGTAATGAGGAAATGAGACGATCTAATTGTGGGCCAGTAGAGGCTGAATTTTAACCGAATTTGGCCCATAACCTTATTTTTTACATCGTTTTTATATTATGAATATTTTAATATTGTCTGGTATACTGAACCACACTTAAGCCTACACATTGGTGGAAGTGCAGAGATCTTGTTAAAACGATAATTGAATAAAAGCTACATGTCTACTTATAATAATATATCTAAATAATTGTATATTTATATATAATCTATATTTTAATATTTAATTAATTCAATATTAAACTAATGCATTTCAATCGGGTGATCCTTTTCAACTTCAGAAGGGCGGCGCAGTGCACGTTCTACTTATGGATTGGTTAAAACAACCGATTTTTGCATCAGAACCCCTCAAAAACTGAAACTAACCACGTCCCTTAAACCAAGCCTCACACCAGAATGTAACTACGTTGGTGCACCGCAGAAAACGCATTACAATAACGGCTCCAATCATGACATGCCCTATTCTTTTCAATGGGGCTGCGTCCACATCACTTGACTGTCATGGTTGCTATGGTGGTTGCTATCCACCGCCCCCTCTGCTCCTTATATGGCTCCAAAAACCACACGGCAACGGAGCTGCCATCAATTTTGTTGTTTTTGTCGTAACCTAGGGTCCGGTGGTTAGGAAATAGACAGATATTCCAAGGTTTCCTTCAAAAGGCACCTTGGATGTTTCTATTTTCTGCAGTTTAGACTTGTAATTAATAAGTTACTTTTTAATTACCTTTTTAAAATCTTTGTCTGGTGGCTTGTTACATCACTTCCTTTAGGGCTTCGGCCTCCTAATTGATCATTGTAGAATAATTGAATGCCCTCTTTCAGATACAACCACCACTGGGACGTGGCAACAATTCTGGGACATGGCAACAACTGGGACGTGGCAACAATCTATATGGGAAGGGGGGGGGGGTGCTTGTGGACAGTAGGGCTGTACTACACTAAACATAAATAGGAAGCACACTCAAGAGGAGGAATGACCTCTCACACATATTCAATTATTTGTTTCAAGTAACCCTGCCTCATTAAATCAATGAACTTGTTTTGCTTTCAAGAATAGGTTAAAGGCTGTGTCACTAAAAAGTCTATCCATGCGCGTCTCTCAGAGTGACGTAACAAACCACCAGACACCGATTTACCGTATTGGTCGAAATATAAGATGGACCAATACGAAGAAGTAGTCCAGCGTCCTTAACAACCAGCCCGTTACCGGTGTTTAAAGATGGAAAGACAGGCTGACCATTTAGAGACAAGTGGCTCAAAAGTGGGTCAGGTCAATCAACAACAGCGGAGGAGTATATGATGCCAATTTTAAAATAATGGTCATCAATAAGGCAGAGTCAAGTAGCAACTGCCAAGCTGCCAAGAACTTTGGGGTCACGGAGTGTAACGTAAGAAGATGGCGAGCACAAAAACAACGTTTCAAAGAGGCCAACAGTCAGCGCAATCCTAACGAACACAGCAGGGCAGAGGATGTCTGTGAGGGATAGAGAGACATCGGAGGAGAAGTTTGGCGAATTTTAGTTAAGTTTAGTTATGCTGTTATTAAAAAATCTTTACAATGTTGCTTGATTATTGCTTGATATTAATTTTGTATATACTGTACATATTTTGCCTTGAAGGTGCAGTGGCCTTTACCAGCATTATTATTGTCATTAATATAACAAGTGTTTAATTCACTGTTATTTTAATATAGTTATTTTAAAATAAAATGAAGATCTTTGTTCTGCAAACCTTTTTTTCTAAATGTTGTTTTGAAAAACGGGGGTCATTTCATAATCAGGGTCGTCCAAGGTGCCTTTTGAAGGAAACCTTGGAATATCTGTCTATTTCCTAACCGGCGGACCGTAGTTCACGTGACGCTGAGTCACGTGACGTTGACGCAGGCCCATTGAAAATGAAAAAAGGCCAAAAAAACGGTGGCATGTCACAAGCCGTTATTGTATTTGATTAATTAAATATTAAAATCTATATATAGAAATATTTAGTGATAATATTATTAGTCAACCGTATTTTTTATTTAATTATCGTTATAACAAGATCTGTATCATGACCATTGACCAGCCTGAATGAAATTCATATTGACAGTAGGCCTATCCCTATTCTCGGACACTCATCTTGAATTTCATTAGACCAATCTCGTTGCTTCAAGGAAGTCAGGTGGTCTCCGTAGCCTATATAAGCTTAAAAACGATCGAATAGGACAGATGCTCAGCGTCTTAGAGCCGTAGTCGGGTTAATAGGCCTATAAAGGATTGAATGGGCTGCTGGAGCACCCGCTCTGAACGTCAAACATCGGCTATATTATTTAGACCAGCTTTTATTCAATTATCATTATAACAAGATCTGTAGCCTAACTGACCATTTAAAATCCACTTCCACCAATGTGTTAGTGTGGTTCAGGTATACCAGACAATATTAAAATATTCATAATATAAAAACGATGTAATAAATAAGGTTATGGGCCAAATTCAGTTAAAATTCAGCCTCTGCTGGCCCACAACTAGATCGTCTCATTTCCTTGTTACACGCTTTAATTTAATTATATTTAAATTATTATGACCATGGAGCCTTTATTTTCTTGCCGTTATCATTACATCCTTTCTCGTTATATCGATATGAATTCTCGAAACACAGGGGAAAAGAGAGAGAGGGAGCCATAGAGAGAGGCACTGATGCCCTTCGGAGCCCAGTAAAATATTGACATATATAACTAGAGGGTGCACTGTACTGTCTGCGCACACTCTCTCTCTCGTCTGAAAAACACTCCCATTCAAAATGCATTGGTTTACATTTCGCTCTGTGTAGCACGAAAAAAGTCGGACAATCGTTTAATTTTGCGAGTGAGTGAGTGTGTGTTAGTTTTTGAATGAGTTAGTGTGTGCGTGTGTGTGTGTGTGTGTGTGTGTGTGTGTGTGTGTGTGTGTGTGTGTGTGTGTGTGTGTGTGTGTGTGTGTGTGTGTGTGTGTGTGTGTGTGTGTGTGTGAGAGAGTGCTTGTTTTCTTCTTTGTGAGTGAGTGAGTGAGTGAGTGAGTTTGTGCATGCGTGTGCAAGCATATGAGGGGCAGCCTGGGACAGAATTCATACTTGGATACACACACACACACACACACACACACACACACACACACACACGCACACGCACACGCACACACACAGTGGTGTAGTCTATTTTATTGTAGTGGGTATACTGTGATGATTCCCTCCCAGCCTCGTACAAACCCGCCCCACCGGTACGTGTACGTGTGTGGCGCTTATGGGGTGTCGCAGCACACTCACCAACACAGGGGCCTACAACCCGCTGATTTAAGAGTATAACGATTATCAACAATCATGGAAAGCTGAATAGGTTTATCAGTTTTAATAACAGTATGAAAAAATAGAATCCAAAAATGACAAGTTGTCCTTTGTATATCTATAGAACATGCTAAACAAGGTCAAAATCTACTCAAAATAATCGAATGAACCATGGTTAACCAGTGCACGAGAATGAGTTGAAGGGAGACTAATGTTTCACTCTTTCAATTGCTCTAATTTTAGCTCTTACTGTTGTTATCTAACATACCATACAGTAATTGAATTGTTTAAAATTCTGAAATTACTGCACCTTAAAAATGACCATGAATTATCTATTCTCTCATTTGCATAGTGACTTTATGAATTTCAATTGTGTATACCAACTGCATGTTGGCTGACATGTACCTAACTTTTTCCCTCCACTCTTACCAAGGATGCCTGTTTTTAAATTCCCTAGCTTGACACCCAGTCCGAAACGCTGGCCAGGGGTTCTCATCTCAAAGTAACAAGGAGATATACAGTGGGATTAAAACAGTGTCTTCTGTTGATTACTTGTTATATGGTTTACACATTAATATGGGAGGACTGGACACACACACACACACACACACACACACACACACACACACACACACACACACACACACACACACACACACACACACACACACACACACACACACACACACACACACACACACGTTTGTATGAGGGGATGCCTGGGACAGAATTCACACTTGGTCTTACACACACTATTATAATCTCGCATATACACCAGTATACTTATACACACACACTATGCTCCTTTTACATGTATGCATGAGAGTGTATAGTAGTGTAGGCGAGAAAGTATAGTCGTGTATGTGAGAGAGTATAGTTGTTTATGCAAGAGAATATAGTAGTGTATGTGAGAGAGAATAGTGATGTATGTAAGAGAGAATAGTGGTGTATGTGAGAACATAGTTTTGTATTTGAGAGAGGGGTTGTTTATGCAAGAGAATATAGTAATGTGTGCGAGAGAGTATAGATGTTTATGTAATAGAATATATTAATGTGTGCGAGAGTATATTAGTGTGTGAGAGAGTTTGAATGAAACGGAAATGGGTTGATTCCTCAGCTCCTGATTGGCTGACAGAAGAGGCGGTAGCTTCTGGTGCCTAAAATTCTCGATGTCATTTCACTCTGGAATTTCCAGAGATTCTGTTATGCTGCGTTCGCCCCAAAAGATTATTTGGTCGCTGGTTCGTGTGGTCGCCTGAGTTTGAGAATGGCTTCCTCTTGTGACCGGCAATTCATTTTAAACCGTTGCCAGTCTCTACGTGTTGTGGAAGTACCAGAGACGTCAGAACAACCGACGCAGTCGTTTAGGATTCATAATATCATCCATTCTATGAAATATTCTAATCTACAACACTCCAGGAGCTCCGACGGGGGGTCCTGAAGCTCTATAGCCTATCTAAATAAAATAAGATGATATAATGTATAGATATCTGTATAATTAACAATTATTCGCCGAAGGCGAAGTGGATAGTGGTAAATAGTCCCCTCGCCTCTATCCACAGAGCCTGAGGAGAATAATCGTTTTAGTACTAGGCCTACACGGGAACATCATCAAAAAAATCTAGATTCCATAGGTTTATTTTTTAATGTTGCAAACGTGACAATGGTCACGCGCACTCCATGACGTCGCCAGGTTATTTACGCAAGAAACAATCAATGGCGGACCTGATCGATGTCAAACTGGCTTTGCTGTAATATCAACCGTCATGCTTTTTGGCAGAAAGGTAAAATTTCCGCAGACATTTGTTGACCTCCTCCTTTTCCATCTTGAATTTCCGATGAAAATTCATCTTGCTGTGCAAATCACTCTAAAGTAAACAGCGAATTGAAACATTCAAAAACAGTTCTCATTTTGTCCGGCAAAATGCAACAATTTGCAACAAAATTGTGAACAGTGCAGTGGTTTTTAACTTATATCGAAACATTAAAAAAACGTTTTACCTTGAAAAACACGTAGTCCATATTTTGTGGCTTTTTTGGTGTTTGTTGGGATTGCGTTTTGATGTATTTCTATGATTTCCGAGTCTGTCACTGTAGCAAAACGAGTTTGCGACCGCCATTTTGCGACAATCATTATCCCGAGTTTCTTAGGTGGATAATGAAGATTATCCCGAGATAGCGAACCAATCAGATTGCGCCATCTAGGGAGGTTTCTGTGTAGTATGTACTAATATGTAATATAACGGCCAAAAGCTGTGTGAGCCTCCGGGTGATATTATTAATCTTAACGACTGCATCAGGTTCTCGGCTGTCTCTGGTCCTTCTACATCAATCTGAAGTCCAGATTGAAACACAACAAGGAGGAGAAAGGGATTGTAGCCGTTTGCAGTCTCCCAGAGCTCCTCCGGTGAGGAGGTCCCGCCAGTGGCGGTTCTTCTTCAGTGGGGGTCTGGGCACGGCACCTTCTCAACGAGCAGGTGTGCCTGCAGCCAGAGGGGGCGCCAAAACACCAGTTCCCCACACAATGTTATGTACGTCATTGAAAACCGCTACACAGCGCGTTTTTTATTTTTTTTTACTGCTCGTGGCGCCCCCCATGTGACTTGGCGCCCCCCACAAATATGGTGCCCCGGGCGGCTGCCTGGTTCGCCCGTGCCTAAAACCGCCACTAGGTCCCACCTAGGGATGGGGATCGAAACCCGGTTCTATCAAGGACCCGGTTCCACTTTTTTCAAAACCCGAAAATCATTAACGTTTGGGCTTATCGACATCACTATCGAGTCTCGTTGTTTTTTTCCTCCCGTAGTGTCCTGCTGTAACGTTCTTGTGTGTCCCTCGAGTCGCGTGACTCGCGTGACGGCATTTAAATATAATCAATCACTGCAGCGTGTCCACCAATGTTTTTGAATGAAATTTTAAGCAAACAGGTATTAAAAGTAAAACTAGTGAGGTCTGGCAGTTAACCTCGCTCACGTCACGAGGATGGCTGAACGGGCGAAAAGGTCTACAGTTTGGCTTCATTTTACCAAGCTCAAAGATAAAGCGGAAGCGAAATGCAACTTATGTTGCAAAATCATATCTTGTAAAGGGGGGAACACAACCTCAATGGCCAAGCACATACGCATCGTGCATCAAATAAAGGCCAAATGCACTACCTTCGACTGTCTCGGGGTTGAAAAGACCCCGTGCGGCGGCAGGACTCCTCCTGCCGCCGCACGACAGCCGGGCGCGTCTTCATCATCCACTCGAAGTACCAGTGGTAAGCGCACACACAGACTTTGTAGCTTGTCTCGTCAGTTAAAAATGGTAATCCAATAGAGAAACCTGTGTCGTAATCAGCAGCATACAAGCAGCTAGTTAGCTTTAAAAGTAAATAAAGTTTCAGACGTGCTGCGTGATGATGCGTTCAAGTGTAACGTAAAGAAAAGGGAAATTGAGTTTTTGGTGAGAAACCTGAGTAATACAGTTTTATAGTGCTCTAATAATTTTAGAATATATAATTAAACTACGCATGCCAATATTAATTAAAAATGACATTTATTTAAAAATAGCAATAAAAGCAATACCAGTTTTTTCCACCAATTAATATAAAAGTATCGATAGTGGTATCGATAAAGACTCGGATCGATAAGGAGTATCGATAAAGGTATCGATATCAATAAATATTAACGATCCCCATCCCTAGTCCCACCGGCCCCCGGAGCTGAGCTCCCGGTCCCCGCCAGAGGAGCTCCGGCAGTCCGCAAATGTCAACAATCCCTTTCTCTTTTATGTAGTGGTTAAATTCTAATGACCATGGAAGAGGCAGTGAATGAAGTATTACTTAGGCAGCGATTTATTAGATACCACCGCTAATAAACCGTTGGAATGCACACAAGACCGGTAACCACGACAACGCCGGTAACCACAACAAATCCTTCGAAGCCGAATCCCCACGAGAGCTGCCACGGCTAAAGCCCTTCCCATCTCCCAAACCCTGTGACACTACAATATTATATGATAAAGATATCTATATATTATATCATCTTATATTGTTTAGATTTAGTGCTCCTGGACTCCTGCGAGAGCTCCCGGAGTGTTCTAGATAAGAATATTTTATAGAACAGATGATATTATGATTCCTATATTATGAATCTGATGTCTCTGGAACTTCCCCAACACGTAGAGACTGGCCAGAATGAATTTAGAATGAATTGACAGTCACAAGAGGATGCCTCTCTCAATCCCAGGCGACCACACAATCAAGCGACCAAATATTTTTTTGGTGCGGACGCAGCATAACAAAATCTCTGGAAATTCCAGAGTGTAATGACAGCGCAGTATTTTGAGCGCCAGAAGCTACCGCCGCTTGTGTGTGTGTGGGGGTGTAAAGGGACAGTTGATGGCCAATGGCCTACGCCCTACAGGAAGGTCAGTGAACAGTTGTCCTGGGAGATGTTCAGAATACTTAAAACACACGGGTGCGCGCACACACACACACACACACACACACACACACACACACACACACACACACACACACACACACACACACACACACACACACACACACACACATTGGGGAAAATAGTCCTCAGTGCAGCCATAACCTAAATTTTCAAGTCAATGTCACAGATGTCAGCAGAGAGAACCATATAGAGCAACTGGAGAGAAACAGAAAGGGTGGTTTTAGAGAGAGAAAGTTTCTGTCTGTTTTTTTTGAAGATTGAAGAAACGAAGCGACGGAATGAGATGTTGCACCATGGGTGGACGCTCCCTCTCACTCATCTGCCCTCTGACTCGTGACAACAAACCATGTTGTAGCGTCCAGGCAATTTGTCTCACTGTGGGGGTAGGTAGGCAGGTCAGCACACAGGCAGATGGATATGCAGAGAGTGATATGGACAGACGACAGCATCTAGGCAGATAGTCAGAGATAAATTTCAATGTTAGCCCAGTGTTTACTGGGTCAAAGCTCAGGCTTTACAATGATGAGCGGTATCAAGCTCCATGTTAGCCTTGTTAGGGTTACTGTGAACTGAGAACCTGGACAGGGTTAGTGGTTGAACACTTAAACCAGTGTGAGGAACACATGGCCAGCCAAATCACTCTCTAAATACAAAACGCTGAAGGCCGGTGATACAATTCTTTTGTGGGGGGGGGGGGGGGGGGAGGGAGGGGGGAGGGGAAATGGCAATGTGGAACTCTGGTGCTGGATGTTGCCAGGTTTTCCCTGACAAATGACCTACCCTCCCCGCCCTAATGAAAACAGCGACACGCAGCTGTAATCACTTCTATTTATACGAGTGAAAATCCATACGATTTTTTTTCTCTCACCGCGAGACGAATCAATGTCCAGTTCAGCTCTCTGGGTCACAAAAGAAAGGAGAATTATAAAAGAGGTAGAATAAAAGGACTCCTGTCAATACTGAAGGCAGCAGCCACACTGAGAGAAAACGATTGTGAGTGTTGAAAACATGAACCAAGGAGGACGAATACATCATAAATAATTTGCGTTAAAGTTAAGCTCATTACAAAGTTAAATGGTTGGTTTAAAAGACGTAATGAGATAGGCGTGATAGATAGCAAGAAGATGAGGGAAAAAGATTAGACACGGATGACAAAGTGCAGACAGGAACGAGTCGACAATGATCAAGAGGAAGATAAGGATAAAAGCCAGAGAGGAAGAGGCCATCCGTGAGTTTTAAAGGTCAGTGGAAGGGTCCTTTAGCTGTCTGCGTCAAGGCAGCTCCGGTGATTAAAGTTGAAATAATTCCATGGCGTGCAATACATATCCTATATGTTAGAAGAGACGCCTGCACACATAATGAACTGTGCAAAGTAGTATGCTTAATAAAACATTTGGTGGATTACTCTCGAAATTCAAACGTCCCCTACAAAAATTGTATTAGCCAAATTAATTATTCAGACTATGAATATGGCTGATGGGCTGCCGACATCGTGTATTAAACACAGATGTCTATGGGTGGAGGAATTCTTCCAATATAATGTTCATATAAAGGCTGCGCGCTGTTGTCCTTCTCTTGTATACGTGCTCTATCTTTTATCCTACAAAGCCTGTGATCTAGACTTCCTCCCATGACGCAGGAGGAGCTGCATCTCTGCACCTCCGCCCGGCTGCCCCCCACGGCGAACCCTGCCTTACACTTCTGCTCCATGACACCCTACTAGGAGCGCAAATAGATCCTGGGGCTCGCATCTCACAGTACATAAACGCTCCTGTGGTGCATCACAGCCTGCGTGGTTAACTGTGAACAGCGGGATTATAATAATGAATCAGGTCTAAATGTACTCGCATATGGGCTAAGCCGTGTGTACAATGGCCCATTTAGGGTGGGTGGGGGAGGGGGATGTTTGATAACTCTGAAGATGATACCCATATGGGTGATAGACTCCACAAACTGGAGGACTGCAAAACATGTCATCGCGGACACATTACACTTTTTTAGTATTATCAAGTTTTATTCTTGTGTTGTATATATAAAAAACAAAAAAATAATTAATTAATAATTAATTATGAACATTGTTACTGTACCAACAGCAATATATTAGTGTTTCTTCTTCTTCTGACAAATGTACTTATTGTTAGTCACTTTGGATAAACACATCTGCTAAATGTAAATGTCTTTATGTATCTATATAAATATCTATATTGATACATCTGTCTAATATTTACGATTATATATCTTAATATAGATCTAAATATAGATGTATAAATATATGTTTGCAAAACGCAGACTAGAAGCAATTCAAGTATGAATTCTGTCTTTCTTTGTCTGTTATTGTCCTGCAGGTATATGTTCTTCAGTCTGTACAGGAGTCATTTCCTTCTATTTAAGGGATAGGAGGCTGTGTGTGTGTCTGTGTGTGTGCGTGCGTGCGTGCGTGCGTGCGTGCGTGCGTGCGTGCGTGCGTGCGTGCGTGCGTGCGTGCGTGCGTGCGTGTCTGTGTCTGTGTGTGATTTGCTTCTAGTCTGCGTTTTGCAAACATATATTTATATGTTTTTTTAAAAACATTTATCTTGGTTATCACGTTAGCACGACACAAAGGTATTTTTGCCAGAATGTGTTCTGGGAAGTTCTTCCACAGACACATCAGGCAATGCTAAATAAATGTATAATTAAATGATCGATTAAAATGTTGCTGAAGCAATCTGTATTCTGCATGGAAACACTAATGAGGTGTCATACTCCAGAAACACATTATCTCTTGTGTAAAAGTGTGTGTGTGTGTGTGTGTGTGTGTGTGTGTGTGTGTGTGTGTGTGTGTGTGTGTGTGTGTGTGTGTGTGTGTGTGTGTGTGTGTATGTGTATGTGTATGTGTTTTGGGCCAACGCTCCTTCCAACTAAAGCAGTCATGTAAACAGAGTGTTTGGCGGCCCTTCATTGCCAAGTGGATTTGGCTGAAGAATAGAAACATCTCTCTCTCTCTCTCTCTCTCTCTCTCTCTCTCTCTCTCTCTCTCTCTCTCTCTCTCTCTCTCTCTCTCTCTCTCTCTCTCTCTCTCTCTCTCTCTCTCTCTCTCTCTCTCTCTCTCTCTCTCTCTCTCTCTCTCTCTCTCTCTCTCTCTCTCTCTCTCTCTCTCGGTCCTCCTCTGCTTGCCATTTCTCATCCTGCCGTCTGTCTGTTCGTCTTTCCGTCCCTCCTTTTTCGATCATCCGAGTTGATTTTTAACACAGCTACTGCACGTTGGCAGATCTGTTCATTTTATTTTTTTTAATAACAAACCTTTGCTTTATAATCACATTATCTTCAATTCTCCACCGTCCACGACCCCTTTAAATACATTAGTTAAAGTCAACAGCATTTTGCTGCGCAATCAAGCACAATTATAATCATAGCACAATAATCACATGGGCACTCTTTAAACACCTAATAGCGCCTTGCCCTGACTCACTAAGATGAGCTTCAACAGCTTTCACACATGGATATCACGTGACAGCTACCGTTTAAAAGAGAAGGTGCAAAGAAAGATTTAGTCTTTTTTGTTGGTGCAAGGAAGGATGGAATATAACTAGGTGAACCTTTGAGTCGTTTACAGCTCACAATTGGAGAAAATGTTTATTTTTCCCTCAGGAGGTCAATATATTGTCGATCAGAAAGAATAACCCCTCGACTGTCATGTCGCTTCCCACCGACTCTATTATTGATACGATTGGCAGTTTTGCCAGTCCACGGGAGTCCACTGGCTCTCCACTGTCGCAGCTGTTATTGCCATTGTCCTGTTATATTGGGAGGCTGGAGTGGGTACTCTAACCAGAAAGGACGCAACAAAGGGCTGCTCGGATGTGGATGTGCACGCCTTCATCGCGAGGAACACGCCTGCTAATAGATACAGACGAGCATTTAATTTGCACCAGGGCCGCTGCTGGCCGTTTCGGTGCCCTACAGGAGCGGGGGGGGGGGGGGGGGGGGGGGGGGAGTGATAGGTTATACAATTAACAAAAAAACAATGGTGGGCCTCTTCATAACTAATTTACTTTTTTTTTAATTCAATAATGTAATCTTTATTATCATTTTTTTTTTTTTACAAACCTTAATTTTTGGTGCCCCCCCCCCAAGTACTTGGTGCCCTAAGCACTCTGCATACTCTGCGATTAGGGAGCAGCGGGCCTGATTTGCACCGCTGTTTCCAGTGACGTTTATTCAAGCTGATCGGCTGGCACTTATGTAAGGAGTAATTATAGCCTGTCTCCTTCTCACACTCTCCTGATCTACACACATACATCTGAGTGTACTGCAAAAAAATAAGTAAGAAGTTAGAAATTCTAAATCCTTTTTTTCTCCCCCCTTACACCCACCCAGCTCAGGATTCCTTGTAAAATGAATCGTTCCCGGGCCTATAGCATTTTAATTGTTGTATTAAAGGACAAAAGAAGCTTGGATAGATGTTTCATATAGCCTCGGTTTCCTGTCCTCAAGTTACCGACGCTACAAGGCAGCCCCATTTTTAGCCAGACGGGAAATTACTAACTTTTCAGAGAGAAAGGTGTGGGGGGGGGGGGGGGGGGGGTAATAGACCGGCACTCTTTCACTCACAGTTTCTTGCTGTTGTCGTCTGGCCTCTAGAAGGCTCCTGAGCCCTGGAAACGCAGTTGTGAAACCC